>JABLUY010000132.1:0-101435 GCA_013306675.1 Thraustochytrium sp. TN22 | reverse complement strand
AGCTGGTTTTGGAAAAGAAAAAAAGAAAAGAAGAAAGACGACATGACTTGACGTGCGGGGACGTGACCGGGCCTGGCCAGGCCGGGCCAGGTGCTGCTTGCGGACGCTTTACCAGACCGGCTCGGAGGTGAGGTTCTTGCAGCCGAGCTCGGTGAGCTTGGCAAAGGCCTTGGAAAAGGCCTGGAAGAAGGCCTCCTCGTCCTTGGCGAACTTCTCGACGTACGGGCGGAACTTGGGGTCGTCGCGGAGGCAAAGGTCGGTCGGGAGCATCATGAGGTCGCCAGTCTTGTCCTCGAACTGCTCCAGGCCTTCCCACTTCTTGCCGTTGTGCTTGGTCTTCTTGGTCCACTCGCGAGGCACGCAGGGAAGGGAGTGAACAGAAGAGCCATAAAAATGAAGAGCTGGTTTTGGAAAAGAAAAAAAGAAAAGAAGAAAGACGACATGACTTGACGTGAGCGGGCCTGGCCGGGCCGGGCCGGGCCAGGTGCTGCTTGCAGACGCTTGCTTTACCAGACCGGCTCGGAGGTGAGGTTCTTGCAGCCGAGCTCGGTGAGCTTGGCAAAGGCCTTGGAAAAGGCCTGGAAGAAGGCCTCCTCGTCCTTGGCGAACTTCTCGACGTACGGGCGGAACTTGGGGTCGTCGCGGAGGCAAAGGTCGGTCGGGAGCATCATGAGGTCGCCAGTCTTGTCCTCGAACTGCTCCGGGCCCTCCCACTTCTTGCCGTTGTGCTTGGTCTTCTTGGTCCACTTCTCCTCGAGCAGCAGGCGGTAGTACTCGTTGGAGAAGGTGGTCGGGGCGCGGGTCCACGGGCCCCAGAAGCCGCTGGCCTCCGGGTGGCAGCGGCCCAGAGCGTGGGCGCCGCTGAGCGCGACGATCTCCTCGTCGTTGAAGCCCATGCGGCCGAAGATGTCCTCGCGCAGGTGGGCGGCGGGCGCCTTGCCGCGGCCGTCGGCGTCCGGCAGGCGGCCGTCCGGCAGCGCCGGCGCGGTCTCCAGCTTGTCGGAGCGGCCCGCGCGGAACGGGATGTGCGGGCCGCCCATCTCCTCAATGGCCACGCAGCCGCCCAGGATCCACAGGTCCGAGAACGAGATGTCCGGGTGCGCGGCGCGGATCTTCTCCATGCGCGCGCGGGCCACGTGCAGGCCGGCGTTGGCGCCCCACTTGCTCTCCGGCGCGAAGCGCATGCCGGCGCCGTCGCTGCCGCCGTCGTCCGTCTCCTTGCTGTACGTGCCGGACGAGTGCCAGGCCAGGCGCAGGAACGTCGGGCCCAGCGAGCCGTCGTCGTGATCCGGGTCGTCCAGCGCCGCGGCGATGCTCTCCGCCACCTTGTTGTACTCGACCTTGGGCGCCTTGCTCGCGCCGGCGTCGCCGGCGCCGCCCATCTGCGTCGAGTAGTAGTAGTACCCGCCGCCGGCGGCCGCCGCCACGGCCAGCAGCGGCACCAGGCCGCCGCCGCCGCCGCCGCCGCTCGGCGGCGCCTCCTTGGCCGCCGCCGCGGCCGCGGGCTTGGCCTCCGCGTTCAGGAACCGCCGCGCCGCCGCGCGCGCCGCGCGCGCGCGCGCCGCCGTCGCCGTCCGGGCCAGCATCCTGCCTCTGCGCTGCTGCTTCTCCCTGTCCTTGCCCTGCGCCTCGTTGCGGTTCTGCTCCAGACCCGCCGTCGCTGGCCTGCAGAGGATCCAACTCGTCGAGTCGATCCTCGCGGGACGCCCGCGCCGCGTCCCGCTCGGCGCGACCGCGATTCGCCGGCCCGTGGCGGCGGGCGGCGGGGCACAAGAACCTCGGCCAGTTGTTTCACTTGCCGCGGTCGACGAAACAGTGAACCCGGCCGGCGCTCAGTGGGGCCTGCCTGCCGGCCACTGCTGCGTGACGGCGGCGGCGGTGGCGGCGGCGCGGCGCGCCACTTGCAGGCGATCCTGCAAGGACTTGGAGACGGGCTGTCAGACGCTGTCAGAGGACGCCGAGGGCGCTGGGCGCGTCACGGCGGCGGCCGCCGCGCGGCAGGAACTTGTGCGCCTTCGCGACGCCGGTCGGCCGCGGCCGGCGGTTGTGGAGAGCAACGCGGGGGAGGAAGTGAAGTTGGCGGCGGCGGAGAAGGGCAGGCCGCAGCGAGGGGAAGGCGATGCTCGTGCCTGCGAGATTCTGCGCGCTCACGGTCACAGGCAGACAAAGAGGTCTGGCGCGCAAAGACGAGCGTCAACTCAGGTATCAACCAACTCAGCTCAGGCATGATCCAGATTTGACAGACCAAGGTCTCCTTGACTTCACTGTGAGCAGCCGACGACCACTTTGTCGCGGCCTGGGGCGACACGCACAAAGAGTCCGCTTTCAACGTGCACTGGTTCATGGTGGCTGTGCGCCACGAAATTTAATTTGGCCCTCATTTGCTTGCTGCGCTTGAGCTCGACGCAGGAACACGACCCCTTCGTCGCCTTAACGCGCAACCTGCTCGCTCGAATGCCACGTATGTGACCACGCAGCGGACCGGAAGACAAACATGTGAGGTCCAAGTCGCCGTGCCCGTAAGGCTCACGGTCACAATGAATACCTTTCTCCTCCCCGTCCGAGTCCGGACTCCTGACTCCTCAGTAGCTAGTTGACAAGTCGTCGAAGCCGGGAGCGCGTCTTGGAGACGCTCGTTGTTAAGCTTGGCAGTGAATGAAAATGCGTTGCGCAGTGCTCGCGCCATCGTCGGCGTGTCGGCGCGCAGCGGTGACGGCGCGTACTTGCACGAGGGCATGGGCGTGGCAGAGCAGATCGCGGCGGCGAGGGGCGCGAGAGGATGATCGCCTTCTTCTACGCGGTGGTCGCGGTGGCGGCGCCCTTCCTTGGGTAGGTTGGTTGTGGACAGGCTGGATTGGACGGCACGCACGCGCGATGCGGCGCGGCGCGGCGCAATCAAGACCACCATCGTTCTGACGGCGCAAGCGTAACGCAGGCTCGTCGGCCTGCACTGGGCACTGCACGGCGTGGTGAGCGTGGTGCAGGCGGCCATCGCGCTCTTCCTGGCCATCAACCTGCTCATCTGTGCCTGGGAGATCGTGCTCTTCTTCAACATCAAGCTGATCGGCGACCAGTATGCGGGCATGAAGAAGAAGATCGAGCCTGGCTCGCTCGGCAAGGTCTTTCTCTTCCAGGACGTCAGCCTCTCGGACGCACTGCGGCCCTCTTACTGGGCTCAGGTCTGGTCCACCTACGGCCTCATGGACACCTCGTACGTCTCCAGCGACAGCTTCGGCTGGACCATTGACATCGGCAACGGTTTCTCCATGCTGCTACCCACCGTCATTTACGGCCTCGGCATGTCGCTGCAGGACTCTTTCATGCCGCCGCGCGTCCTCGGCATCCTCGGTCTCCTCAGCTTTTACCAAATGTTCTACGGCACTGTGCTCTACTTTTTGCAGTACGTCTACCACAAGCGCTGGACACTGCACTCCTCCACGCCCATGCAGATCTTCATTCTCGTGGTCTGCTCCAACATTATCTGGATTCTCTTCCCCGTCGTTGGCATGTGGGCCTCCGCGCAGCTCATCCTTCGTGACGACAAGCCTTACGCCGTCTTTCTCTGACGAAAATAAAGCACGCCCTGCACCAAGCGCCCTGTACCGGGACCCACAAGACCTAGAACGGCACACAAGCGCTACGGCTGCACGAATGCCCGTTGATGACAACAACAACAACAACAACAACAACAAGTCCGAGCCCGTGTCTCTCTGTCTGTCTTCTGTTTGTCTCTCTCTCGCTCTCTCTCTCGCTCTCTTTGATGATCCTTTACGCCAAGGCTTGTTTCAACTTGCGAGTGGTGGGCCTTGAAAAACTCCAAAAGCGCACCGCCGTGCGCTGCCAGCTGAGCCTTGACCAAGTCTAAGGTTGTGGGACCGCTGCCAGGAAAAACCGAGCTAACCACCTCCTGGTTGCAGTGGACCAGGTTGGTACCTAACCGCGGCTCAGGCCTCACAATCAGAACCAGACCGCCGTCGCGACCCTTCGCCGCGCGCGCGCAACAACGAGCGAGCAGCATGCCGGACGCCACACCCATGCGCGAGGTGCCGGCGCTGGCTTGGCTCTTCTCGAAGCGACGACGGCTTGTCGCGCAGCCGCAGGACGCCGCAGCAGCATCCATGGACGACCCGGACGAGACAGAGGCGGCCAGCGGCTCGCGCTCGCACCGTCAGGAGGCGGGCTCGGCACAGGCGGACGACTCGGACGGCTCGGCAGCCATCGTGCCAGCTGATGATGCGCCGACCATCTCGCCAAGCAGCCTCGATGGTTTACACGACTCGGACGGCTCGGCAGCCATCGTGCCAGCCGACGATGCACCGACCATCTCGCCAAGCAACCTCGATGGTGCACAAGCTTGCGGTGGCCTGTCGAACCTCGTCGGCAAAGGGCGTCGCGGTCAAAAGAAGATCTGCAAGCACGATGGCTGTAAAGCTCTCTCGAGGATTCGAGGACTCTGCTCCAGGCACCGCGACCTCTGGCACTGCAAGAGCGAGGGCTGTACCAAGCCACCGCTCGCTGGCGGGTTCTGCGGCAAGCACCGCGACCTCAAGCTCTGCATGCACGAGGGCTGCACAAGATCTGTGCGCTTCTCCGATCTATGCAAGGAGCACCGTGCGCCAACTCCTGACGCTGAAGTTTCAGCAGAGCCCGAGCCCCTGGTCAACAACAACAACAACAACGTCGTTGTCCTCGCTGCGTCGCACAAGGCCGCCAAGCAGGGCGCGACGGCAAACGATGTGACGCCGACACCTCCTGCGACCGATGCAACGCCAACCCGCCCCGCCTTGCCCAAGAAGAAGAGAGTCATCAAGTGCTCGAGAGATGGCTGCAGCAAACACGGGCAGCACGATGGGCTCTGCACTTCGCATCGAGGCGAGGGGCCCAGCTCTTCTCCAGACTGCGCGAAGCGTGTGAAGCGCGACACGCTTTGCGAAGATCACGCGCCCAGCGTCTCGCCGTCAACGCGCAAAGGCTCGATCTTGTCGGTGGCAGCACGGCGCGCAGCGCTGCAGCCGTCGCCAGCTCTGCGCGATTCGAGCTCCATGCCGCCCACATCTACAACGCATGCTCAGGGCACGACCCCATCCGGGCGTCGGTGCCAAAATCCCTTTTGTCACGAGCTCGCCCCGCGCCAAGGGCCGCCGTTTTGCCGGACGCATGCACTCAAGTAGGCACAATCTTGAAATCCATTCATAAGATACATCTGTTCTGCATTCCCGTCTCAGGGCGCCGCAGTAATGGGCTTGGCATCCGTGATCCAAAGCGCATCCTGCGCGCCATCCTCAAGCACACTGGCGTGCGCAAGCGCATAAAAATAGGCGGCGTTCGGGCATCGCTCCTGCACCTCTTGGCTTAAGCGGCGCTGGGGGGTGGCCTCGCGCGTCGGCACCTGCTGCGCGATGCGCGCAAAGGGCGGCACCAAGCAGATACGCGGCACGCATACATACATTTCAAAGTAGCACGGACCCCGCGAGCGCGCCTGCTCGATGCGCATGTGCCGGTCGTTCAGTCGGTCCACGGTGTCGCGCGTCGCGGAGAAGGAGTCGCAGCACATCAAGTGCACCTCGGCGTGATTGCGCTGGTCCTCGTCAAAGTTGCACGCCGACCCGCCCGCCAGGTAGACGGGAAAGTACGGCCGCCGCTTGCCGCCGAGCTCGTGCGCCGGCGCCTCGCTCGTCGCGCCCTGGAAGACGCCACGCTGCCCGCCCAAGTCTTGCACCACCACCACCTCGCTGCGGCTCTCGCTCGTGCGCTTGACCTGCGCGTGGCCGCCGTAGCACCACTCCAGCGTGTGGTCGCCCAGGTCCTTGGTCAGACACCTGCCGTGCAAGCTCTCCAACACCCAGGCCATGCCGAGCTCTTGCACCCCATCCTCCTCGGCGTTCTCGCCTCGTGGCTTGGCGCCGTAAAGGAGCTCCTCGATGCGCGGCTCCGGCGCGCCCGCCGTCGCGGAGCTGCGGTCGCACGGCCCGCGCGGCGTCGCGCGGTACAGCCAGCCCACCTGGAGCCCGCACTGCCCGCACCTGGCCAGCTTCCACTCGTGCGCCGCATACAGGCTGTCGTGCGCGGCCCACGTCCCGCTCACCGCCACCTTGGCGTCGCTCACCGCCGTCACGCCCCCCTCGCCCGCGTGCTCCAGCACGTCCTCCAGGCGCGCCAGGTGCGCCCCGCACGACCGGCAGCGGATGCTGCCGCCGCCCTCGTCCTCGGCGGCCGGCTCGTGCGCCAGCGCCGCCGCCGCCGCCACGGCCAGCGCCAGCACCAGCACCAGCACCAGCAGCGGCAGCAGCAGGACCAGGCGCCGCATCGGGGTTCGACTTTGATTCGCGCATTGCTTGCTACTCTCGCCTTGCCCGTCCCACATCTCTTTGCAAGTACGTTGGGCGGCGTTAATTTGCCTCGCGTCCGCAGGAGCGGGGCGCGGGCGGGGAAAAGACCAGATGGGTGGGCGCGGCGCGGGACCAGCAGTTCTGCAAGCTCGAGCCGGACTCCGACTCCGCGACTCCGGCGCGTGCGACCGCGGCGGCGGAGAGGGCGGCGCGACGGAGGGCGGCAGCATGCCCAAGGCCCAGCGCGAGCAGCGCGGGCGCGCCGGCCGGCACGCGCCGCTGGGTGCGCAGATCCTCGAGGATGAGGCGCGCAAGCAGGTGGCGCCCGTGCGGCGGCGGCGGCGCCAGCGCGACGAGGCCGGCGGCGAGGACGCGGACGGCGACGTGCAGGTGCAGGAGCGCGGCGAGGGCGTCATGCAGGACTCCATGAGCCGTAAGATCCTCAGCTTCGCGCGCGAGCAGCTCGAGGAGGAGAACGGGACCGCGCGCCGCTCGCGCCGCGACCCGGACGATGACATCCCCTTTGGCGCAACCGGTGGCCGCGACGGAGACGAGGACGAGGACGAAGAGGTGGAGGAGGAGGAGGAGCTCGAGGTGGACTACATGAACCACGACGACTTCGCCGCGCTCAAGGTGGACGCCGAGGACGAGCGCGTGCTGGAGGCCTTCTTCAACAAGGGCGCCGCGCCCGCGCGCCGCACGCTCGGCGACATCATCATGGAGAAGATCGCCGAGAAGGAGGCCGCGGCCTCCGCCAAGCAGGAGGCCGCTGAGGAGCGCAAGCGCACCGGTATGAACCCGCGCGTCATCGAGGTCTACGAGAGCATCGGCAAGCTGCTCGCGCGCTACCGCGCCGGCAAGATCCCCAAGGCCTTCAAGATCATCCCCGCGCTGCGCAACTGGGAGGAGGTGCTCTACCACACCGCGCCCGACGACTGGTCCCCGCAGGCCATGCGCGCCGCCACGCGCCTCTTCACCACCAACCTCAACGACAAGATGGCGCAGCGCTTCTTCGCGCTCGTCCTGCTGCCCGCCGTGCGCGACGACATCCAGAGCAACAAGAAGCTCAACTACCACCTCTACATGGCGCTCAAGAAGTCGCTCTACCGATCGCGCGCCTTCTTCAAGGGCATCCTCCTCCCGCTCTGCGAGGCCGGCGACTGCACGCTGCGCGAGGCCACCATCATCGGCAGCGTGCTCGCCAAGGTCTCCGTGCCCATGCTCGAGTCCGCCGCCGCCATGCTCAAGATGGCCGCCATGCCCTACTCCGGCGCCACCTCGCTCTTTTTGCGCGTGCTCCTCGACAAGAAGTACTCGCTCCCCTACAAGGTCGTCGACAACCTCGTCCTCCACTTTCTCGCCTTTCGCGACGAGACGCGCCGCCTCCCTGTGCTCTGGCACCAGAGCCTGCTCGTCTTCGCGCAGCGCTACAAGACCGTCATGACCGACGAGCAAAAGGACGCTCTCAAGCCCCTCCTCAAGGTGCACTTTCACCACCTCATCACGCCCGAGATCCGCCGCGAGCTCTTTGCCTCCAAGAGCCGCGATGCATCCAAGCTCCGCAAGTAAAAAGACAAGCTATGTAAAAGATTTACTGCGAGACAGGCGGCTATGCTCTCACTGCGTTCCTGGAATCATCTTGTCATGCTCAGGCTCCACATTCACCAGCCGCCACCAGCATGCCTTGCGTCGCCGTCGCCAGTTGGCGCTCGTGGACGGCTCTCCTCTCACTGCGTTCCCGGTACCACCGTGTCGTGCTCCACACTCACCAGCGAAGGGTGCCCGCCACCCTGCGCTTCGTTGATGGCCGACGACAGCATGCCTTGCAGCCTTGCCACCTCAGGCGTCACCACCATCGTCGTCGCCGGTTGGCGCTCGTGTTTGTCCAGCGTGAACTTGGCCGGCGGCGGGAACGGTGGCGGCGGCGGCACGCGCCGCGGTACCCGTCTCTTGGCCGCCAGCTCCTCCGACAAGTCCAAGGCCGCCTGCGTCGTGCCCTCCCACGTCTTGACCAGCTCCTGCACCACGAGACGCAGCGGCCGCCCCATCACCCGCGGCGTCGTCTCCGGCGACTCCGCAGCCTTTCTGCTCGCAGACCGTGGCCTCGACTTTACCAACTCCGGCGCCTTGGGCTGCTCGCCCTCCTCTTCGCGCACCATCCACAGGTGCTGCTGCTCGTGCAAGAACTTGTACGTTGCAAAGCATGCGCCGCACACGTCCACCGGCCGGTAAAGCCGCGCGCTCTGCTCGCGTAGCACGTCCTCCTCCAGCCTGAGTCGCTGCCCTGTCCGGTCGAACGAGACCACCCGGAACCCGTTCTTGAACCGCTCCACCACGACCGCGCGAGCCTGCGCGCGCGCGATCGCCGCCAGCAGCACCTGCTGTCGCGACGACTCCGCGCCGCCGCCACCCGCAGTCGCATCGTCGCGCAGCGAGCAATAGTGACCCCAGCAGCGCACGGACGCCGGCCGGTCCGCCTCGGACCGCTCCTCGGCCGCCGCATCGTTCACCGCCGGGTCATCCTCGCCCTCCTCGGAGTCCTCGTCGCCGGACCCGCGCGCCAGCAGATCCGAGCCCAAGTGCGTTACGATCGGCGGGCCCTCGCCCGTCACCACCAACTCCGCGCGCAGGCGCTCGATGCGGACGCCCAGCCGCGCCTCCAGCTTTCGCACCAGCGCGTGCATGCTCGCGTCCAGCATCTCGTTCACCGCCTGCGCCTTGCTCGCGATGCGCACCTCGTCTTCCTTGCGGTACACGTGCCGCCGCCGGCTCGCGGCGTCGCGCAGCCGCTCCAGCGCCGCCTCGTACCGCGCCGCGCGCTCGCTCTGCAGCCCGCCCGACACGCGCTTGTCGTCCGTCAGCCGCCACACCGTCGTGCGCGTTGCCGCGCCGGCGCAGTACATCGCCTCGTACACCGCGGCGCCCTCGCCCACGCACACCTGCAGGCTCACCAGCGCGCGCAGCGCCTTGGCGTCCTGCAAGACCTCCAGCAGCTGGTGCGCGCGCAGGAACTCCACGCGCAGACGCGCCCGCCCCGCCACGCGCGACCGCGCCACGGCCACCAAGGCGCCGCCCTGCTCCTCGTGCTGCACCTGCCTCGCGCGCCGCCCGAACTCGCGCAGAATCTCCGTCTCCGTCAGCCGCTCGCGCCGCCGCGCCAGCACCACGCCGCTCTGCGCCGACGTGAACAGCCACCGCGTCGGCTTGCCGTCCTCAAACAGCACCGTGTCCGGCACGCGGCACGCCACGCCGTGCAGCGCCGCCACCTTGCCGTGGCCGCCCGCGCTCGCGCTCGCGCGCTGCGAGTCCTCGTCCGCGTGCTCGTCCTCCTGCTGCGCCTCCGCGGGCTTGACGCGCCGCCGCGCCGCGCCGCGCGCGCCCGCCGCGCGCGCGCGCCGCCCCCCGGCCCCCGCCGGCGGCGCGCCCAGCACCGACGTCGCCAGCGCCGCCCGCATCGCGCCCCGCGCGCCCGCCGCCGCGCATCGACCGCGCGCGCGCGGCCCCGCGCCGCCGCCACCGGCACTGCCGCGCGCGCAGGACGCCCGCTCCACGGCGCTCCAGGCCGCCGGCGCGGCCCTCGACTTGCCGGTGAAGGCCAACCGGGGCTTGAACTCGAACTCGAACTTGAAGACAAGAACGAAAAAAGCGAGCCACGCCGGCAAGCCGCGCGGCCGCCACTGGCAGCGCGTGCAAGGCTTGACTCGCTTATGAAGTTGGCTGGCGTGAGTAACCGTCTGCGAGGCACCGCGCAGAGGCACTGCCAGGCGCGGCGGCCCGCCTGATCGACGAACACAACGAGGAGGAAAGCGGGAGCAGGGTCATGCATTGCAGGCAATTGATTGCAGCTCGAGTGGAGGTCTCAAACTGAGGTTGAAGAGGAGATACTGGCATGCGATTAGGCATCGGCAAGATTGCCCGGGATGGGCTACGACGACAACGATTGCCCGTGACGTGTGCTTGATCAACATTTTTAATTCTGTTTTTGGGGCCAGTGCTATCACCAATCGATCGGTCACTTTGGCAAAGGAGGGAGTGACTATACGTCTCTCACTTCGAGAATGTGCACCATGCCGGACGCTTCACCAGCAACGATGGTGGCGCCCTGACGGACGCAAAGTGTGATGTTATAATCCGTCGTGAAGCCTACCCGGCCATAGCCAGGCAGGATCTGGAGACACTTTGTCACCTCAACCGCAAGGGCGTGGTGCCCCCCCTCCAGACGCGTCGCCGCGGCTTGAGCGTCCACTTGCGCACCGGTCTGCAGGTCCCAGTGCAGCACGGTGCCGCTCCTGTCCTTGCTGGTGATGATGCCGCCGTCCAAAGCCACGCTGTTGACAAATGACTTGTGCCCCTTGAGCACGTGCAGCATTTGGCCGGTGTGAGCGTCCCACACGCGCACCGTCTTGTCGTCAGACCCAGACACGATCCGGTCGCCGTCCAAAGCCACGCTGTTGACTAAGGACGTGTGCCCCTCGAGCACGTGCAGCATTTGGCCGGTGTGAGCGTCCCACACGCGCACCGTCTCGTCCCACGACCCAGACACGATCCGGTCGCCGTCCAAAGCCACGCTTAAGACGTATGACGTGTGCCCCTCGAGTCGTGCCACTGGTTTCTGAAGTTCCGAAGGGTGCTTGCGACGTCGCTGGTGTCGACCATGAAGTGGACGTAGACAAAACCTGAGTGGAGGTCACGGTAGATGGCCGCGTAGCGATGACCCTTGCCGTAGCTCGGGAAGGGGAAGGGCCCGAGCACGTCGACAGTGGCAGCTTGGCGCGGCGCGGTCGTCCGAGGTTTGTGTGGTCCACGCTTGGTAGAAACCCACTTGATGTTGGCCAGAGCGCACTTGGAGCACGAGAAGTTGACCTGGGTCTCGGGGATGCCGAGAGTGGCGGCAAGCCGTCGAGGCCGGCGTGGCCGAACACTAGATGCTGCCGCAGGTAATCGTGCTGTTGGCGCGCAGCGAGGGCGTGTCCTTGTAGTCGAACTGTCGGCGTGTTCTGCATGTTGACCAAATGGACGGAGCTGCCGTCCGGGAGGTGTAGTGTGCTGCCGTTGTTCTGGATGTTGATGGCGATGCCGAGGCTGGTGAGATCACCGGTCGCAATAAGGGTCGTGTGCGTGCGCATCAGGGACGTCGGCGGCGACGCGGAACGTGTGTTGGCGGCCCTCATTGTCAGTTAGTGTCAGCGGGAGGATGCCGCTGCCCTCGACAGTCATGTGTTGGCCGTTGGCGATGAGAATCTTGCGCTTGGCCGTTGTGTTGAGGCTCTCGAGGATGCCGGCCGCGGAGGTGAGGGTTCTGGAGCATCCGCTGTCGATGAGTGCGATGTGGTCAGCTTGCGGTGACGTGTTGTGAGCCATGAACGAGTGTTGCTCCTCCACAAACACATCAGGCTTGCTGGCAGGGAGTGCAGAACAAGCAGACTCGGTGTGCTTACTCTTAGCCTGCTTGGATTCCTTGCGACGTTTGGCGGCGTTGTTGTCACCTTTGGTCCTGCATGCGTTGGTGCTGAGGATCGTGAGGTCGCAGTGCTTGCAGTACAGATCCTTGGCGTTGCAGTCCTTGCTCGTGTGGGAGCCGCTGCCGCACTTGCCGCAGTTCTCGACAGGCTTGTCGCGCTTGGGCTTGGAGGACTTCTTGGGCTTGGCCGGCTGCACGGCGAGAGCGCGATGCGACTGGTCGTCGGTGGTGTTGCTCTTGATGCGGCGGTTGACGATGGTCATTGCGTGCAGCAGGTCCGTCCACTTGAAAGTCTCGATGGTCTCCTTGTCGGCCATGCTGTTCGTCGTGTAGGACGGGTAGCGCTCTACGAGGGTATGCATGGCGATGCTGGCCATGAGGTCGGAGAGGCTCAGCTCCTGGGACTCGAGGTCGCTGACCGTCATCTTGATGTCGAGCATCCACTGGTGAGTGTTGGACGTGGACTCCAGAGCGGTGTTAAGCTTGTCTTTGGTGAGGAAGCTCATCAGCTTGGTCCAGATGAGGTCGGTCCTGGCGGCTGATTTGCGCTCCACAAGCGCGATTAGGTTTTCCCAGCCAGTGACGCCCGAGCGATCGGGGTTGTCTTCGCGGGCGATGTTGGCGTACCCGCGAAGCGTGGTGATGAGGATGGAGTAGAGGCGCTGGTTAAGCACGGTCTCCTGGTCTTCATCCTCCTCCTCCTCAATCTTGTCGGGGTGGCACTTGTTCATGTGGAGGTAGAACTCGAGCTTTTCCTTGAAGATGGGCCACTCGGCCTGGAGGTCCTTGGGCGGTTTGGGAGCCTTGGACCGATGGTACTTTTCCGAAGGGGAGTCCATTTTCGCTGGATGACAGGACCAGCACTTGACCAGCACATTTTTGTCAAACTTTTCCTTGAGAGATCAATGGGAGCCCAGTAATCTAACAAGTGGAGAAGCACTGAGTCGAAAGCTAAAAGATGGACAGGTGTTAGAAACGCAACGAAGCCCCGCCCCCGCGCTAGCCGAAGGGGCCAGGCGAGGAACGGGGTGAAAAGGTTGTTGGTACGGTCGAGAGCTGGAGGCCAGGTCGAGCCGGAGTTGCGAGTCTGCCGATGCCGCGGGGAGGCTTGGCGCCAGACTGAGGGTTGCGATGCCCGGGCAGTAATGCTGCCTAGGGCCTTTGTACGGGATACAAAGAGGTGAGCGCCTTGGTTGGCGCAGAGCCGCGCTGGGAGCAGCTCGTGGCGCTGCGCGATCATGCATGGGTTGCATTGACGGCAGCGTGCGAAGTATATTGAGCGTTCGAGCCGGGAGTCGCTGAGACTTTCGCCGCGCGCCCGGGATCGCTCCGAGATCGCCCGAGATGGGCGCGTCACACGAGGCTTCCGACGGGGCGGGCATCTAGGCGTTGCTCTTGTTGATCTTCCGCCCTCTGACCTTGTCGCATGCGATCCCTCGATAGTACTGCAGCGCGTCCGCGTCGTCGAAGGGGAAGCCCACGGGCTCATTCACGTGCCAGTAATTGCGCAGGATCTCGCGGCTGCTCGCCGTCTTGCTCTCTGGAATGTACGCACTCAAAGGCGCCAAGCTGGAAGGCCGTGCTTTCGGCGTTGGCGCAAGTCATCTGCACATCGCGCGCGAGCCCGTGCGGAAACTCCACGAAGAGGTCCTCCAGCACAAACGCGCTCGCGCTCGCCGCACACAGGCAGGGCCACGTGCCGCCCGGAAGCGCAGCAGCCAGCGCCGCCAGGAAGACAAACGCCGCCGCCTGACGCGGCGGGCGCAGGCGGCCCTCCGGAGAACCCACGGCGCGGCTTGCGCCGCTGCGCCTTGGCAAAAAAGCCGTCGCCGCCTGCTCCAAGGCATGATGGCGTGGCCGGGCTAGCTGGGTTGGTTGGTGCACGCGGGCGCGCGCGCGGCCAAGCACCTCGACGTGAACGCTAGCGCTCCCGATCATATATGTGCACAGGCGCGCGCGCGCGCGGCGCGGCGCGGCGTGCAGCCCACACGAACAAAAAACGCAGCGGCAGCAGCACACAAACAACAAACAAGGATAGCTCTTTTAGCCAATGCGCGCCAACAGCGCGGCCAGATTGGCCTCGCGCTTGGCCGGGGTGGAGAAGTCCACGAAAATGAAGCCGCCCAAGTGCAGCTGCAGCGGCCCGATCCAGGTCCTCGTATCGAGCATGCTCGCGTCCAGCACCACCGGGATCATGTTGACCGTCCCGCGCACGCGGGCTGCAGCCGTGAACTCCTTATTGCAGTAGTCGTCCACGTCAGCGGGCGTGGCCACCTTCTCCATGTAGCGCCGCGTGATGAAGACCACTATCTTGCGCGACCCTTGAATGCCGGCGTCGATCTGCGACGCGATATCGCCCGTAAGCCTCTGCTCGTCGAACCAGGTCGATTTGCCTCTGCCCACGAGCAGCGCATTCACGTGGCTCACGATCGCGTGATTCGAGTGCCCGTCCTCGCCCCACTCGTGCGTCAAAAAGGCGTCGTACGCGAATGAGCCCCGACGCAGCGCCTCCGACAAGCGGCGCGCCATCCGCCGTGTCAGCGAGTCGCGCTGCAGCGTTCCCGCGCCCCCATTCGCGAACCGCTGGAGGAACCTGCGCCGCTTCCCGACGGCCGCCACCCCGAGCCGCTCCAGGTCGATGTCGCTCAGCAGGGCGCAGTCCTCCGGCGTGAGCACGTCCCCGTCGTAGAAGTTCCGAACCACAGCGCGCCCGAGGCCCAGCTCGCTCTGCAGGACGCGCGCCACCTCCGACGCGGTCACAAACTCCAGGAACGCCACCACGTCGCCGCGCCCGAAGTAGCGGGCGAGCGCGAGAGCGTCATTGCCGTTACGGGTCCTGAACTGCAGCCCGGCGCCCGCGGCCCAGCATACCTCCACGCACCGCAGCATCCCCTCGCGCGTGTCGCCCGTTCCATCATTGGGCTGTTGGCAGGCCATCATGAGCGCGGTCCATCCGTCCACCTCTTGCAGGTCGAGCTTGGCGCCGCGCTCGACGATCTTCTGCGCGGTCTCGGGCTGGTCGTTACGGCAGGCAATCATGAGCGCGGTCCATTGCTCGTTGTTCTGCAGGTCGAGCTTGGCGCCGCGCTCGACGATCTTCTGCGCGGTCTCGGGCTGGTCGTACCGGCAGGCAATCATGAGCGCGGTCCATCCGTTCTGGTTCTGCAGGTCGAGCTTGGCGCCGCGCTCGACGATCTTCTGCGCGGTCTCGGGCTGGTCGAACTGGCAGGCGTACATGAGCGCGGTCCATTGCTCGTCGCACTGCAGGTCGAGGTTGGCGCCGCGCTCGACGAGCCACCGCGCGATGGCGGGTTGGCCGCCTGAATTAGGATGCAGCGACCACATGAGCGGTGTGTGTTCATTAGTTGTCACCGTGGCATCGAGCTTGCTGGGGTCCTCCTGCACGGCGCGCTGGACGCCGGCGAGGTCGCCTGCCTTGATGAGTTGAAACATGCTCACCATGATTGCTTGACGCCGGAGGCCCCGCGAGCGGGTGAACGGCTTGCTCTCCGCGCCTGCCGTTCGCCGCCCCCCCCCCTTCCCCCCTCGCCCCTCCCCCCTCCCCGCGCGGCGGCCGCCGCCGCGCCCGCCGCCACCGCCGCCGCCGCCGCTCTCGACGCAGGTCTACACACGCGCGTGCACGCGCGTGGTGGTGGTAGGGGTCCCTGGTCCCATTATAGGGTACACCAGCACTACTACTAGCACGCGATGGTGCGGCGCGCGGTCTCCAAGTGCGGCGTCCCGGCGCACGTTACGGTGGAGCTTGACCGTAAGAACAAGCCCGTCACGGTCCGGGCCCGCGAGCATCTAACTGTAAATAAGATCCCAGCACTGTGTGCCCGCCGGCCTTGAGTTGCAGCCACGCGAAGCGAAGCATGAGGGAAACGGAGGCCGCGCGCATCGCGACTTCGAGGACAACTTTAGCAGGTACTTCTACCACGACCCGCTCGTTGCTCTTGCGCTGGTGGTGCATGACGCCATCCAAGCCGAGATCTATCGGCTGGAGAACGAGGACGGCGAGAGGGGCGCCGCGGCCAAGCGCATGGTGGCGCGGTACACGATGTACCGTGACGAGGACTCGTGGGGCCAAGGCGTGCGCGGGGCCAAGGCGTGCGCGATTTGTTCGGGAGGCTCGAGAAGGAGGTCGGGGGCGTGGCGCAGCTGGACCATTTCCTGCGCGGGCTGTACACGCGTATTGCGAAGGACCCGTGATTTCGGATCATTGACGTGAGTGCGACCCGCCGCGGTGTACGAGCCGCGCACGGCCGCTTCAGCGCACCTGGGCCCACTCAGCTTATACGAGGAGCGGTGTGAGGAGCTGCGTGTGCTCAAGGCAAGCGGCAAAGCGGCAGGGGCCGTGCCCGGTACCTCCAGAACTTGCTGGGAGGCGCCGCGCGGCGCTGATGCTCGTCCCCGTGCTCGTCGATTGGCCTCGACGAGATTGACTACACCGCAAAAGACGCGAGAGAAAGGGCTGGCGTGATGCCATGGCAGGTGGGCAGTCCAGCTGCGTGATGTTCTGTGACGCTCGGCTTTTCGCTGTCCACGCAGCGGCAGCGGGGCTCACATGAGCGCATGGCTGTTGATTCTTTGAGCTTGAGATAAATTGTTGTTGACATTCAAACAAAGCAAGGCAAGGATAAGCGCAACCCAGGTCGGCGCAGACTCGCAGCGAGTGGCAAGCCTGACGATAAGAGTCGGCCTGGCAGTGCCAGCAGGCGCTCGGCGGAGGTAGGCGCTCGGTTTGACGGCGAGTAAGCGCTCGGTCAGAGTCGGCGCTCACTGAGAGCGTACAGCAGAGAGGCAGGCCTTCAGTGGGTCGGCGCGATTTGGGTCAGCGCTGAGCGCGCTGAATGACTTCAGGGTCGAAGGAAATGCGGACGTGGCGCGAGTTCTGGGGGGACTTGGCCACCATCTCCTGCTCAATGAGGTCGCGGCGGGAGAGCGAGAGAGCGCGAGGCGGCAGCGCGAGCAGCTTGGCCTGTTGCTCGATGGCCTTGGCGTAGGTGGGGTTGAGCTCGAGGCAGGCGCGAAAGTGGTCGAGCGCGGCCTGCGTGTTGCCAAGACTGGAGTGGCAGAGACCGATGTTGTGCTCGGTGATGTGGTGCTTGCCGACAAGCTCGGAGGACTTGGAGTAGAAGATGAGCGCGCGCTCGTACTCCTGCAGGCCGTAGTGGAAGCGGCCAAGCTCGAAGGCGAAGTCCTTTTCATGCTCGAGGAAGAAATAGTTCTCCCACGCGCGCTTCATGCCGCGGCGCAGGTCGTCGAGCAGGCGCACGTTGCAGGCGCCGAGATTGGCCAGGAGCACCTCGCGATACTTAAAGACGAGGTCAGCATCCCAGTCGCTGATCTGCAGGAGCGCCATGATGGCGCGCACGAGCGATTCATCCTGCGCCGCGTCGCAGTCGGCCACCTCGCGCTGCTGCAGGTGGAAGAAGTGGTCCGGCCCGAAGCTGCCCACGGTCTCGCCAAAGGCCACCCGAAGCGTGTGGAACGCGCGCGTGCGCGCCGCGGGCGCCTCGCCGTAGCAGTTCCATGCCGAGGTGTCCGGGGCCGAGGCGGCGGCGGCGGCGGGGCCGCCGCTGCGATCGCCGGGCGCGTCCAGAACAAAGGCGGACACCTTGAGCGAGGCGTCCTCGAGCGGGCAGTGCAGCGCGAAGCCGCCGTGCGCCTGGAACCAGAGCCCGATGGCATGGTAGTTCACCATGAGCGAGAAGGACCCGTGCACGGCAATGTGTGGGTCGCTGAGGCCGTTCTGCCGCAGCGACACGGTGTTGCTCTGGCCCTTGTCGCCCGAGAGCACCATGAGGCGGCCGTCGCGCGAGAGCGCGCGCAGGCGATCCAGGCAGCGTAGCGACTGCGTTGGCAGCAGAAAGGAGGCGTCGGCGCGCCCAAAGTGCTCGCGGTACCAGCGCAGGATCGCGGCGCTCGTCGCGTCCTCCATGCCGTCCAGGCGCTCCTCGCTCACCGGCCTCCAGGACCAGTGCGGCGCGAAGCGGTTGAGGATGACCGGGTCCGAGCGGTCCGCCTCGGGCGACGGCGTCAGCACGCTCAGCAGACCTTCGCTCAGCACGCCGTCCCGCACACGGTATGCGTCGGCGGGCAACGTGTCGAAGAGGTAGTTGGCCACCACCACGGCGGGGTTCGCCATGGCGCGCACCTCGGCGCCGCTCATTTGGAGCCTTAGGCAGTCGTCTGCGCAAGCGTCAAACTTGGCAAAGTCCAGCGCGCCCGAGCTCAGGTACCGCTGCAGTGCCGGGTGCGCGCGCCAGAACGCGAACGGCGTCTCGCAAAAGTCCGTCAGCACGTACTTGACGCGCACCGGTGGCTCGTCGCCGTACATGAGCTCCATGCGCTCCACGAGCGCCTTGAGCAGCAAAAAGGAGAACTTGCCCGACCCCACGCCCAGCTCCACAATGTAGAGCGGCTCGCTTGTGTCCAGGCGCCCGCTCGACGCCAGGTCCGCGATGTACCCCTGGATCACCTTGGCGTATGACCGCGCGATGAAGGCGTTGCACGTGATGAAGTGCGGCACGATACCCAGCGACCAGGCCTCCACGCCCTGGTCCGCGTAGAACCTCCGCATCATCTCCCACAGCACGCTCTCGCTTAGCCGCGCGTCCGCCTCCAGTACATGCTGCTGCCGTGCTGCTGCTGCCTCCGCCGCCGCCGCCGCCTCCGCTTCGCAGTTCCCGTCCGCCGGCGCGGCGCCGTCCAAATCCTCGCGCTTGACCTCCTCGTCCTCCTCCGGGTGCCGCGCCAGCGACTTGCGCTTCGTGGCCAGCGCGGCGGCGCCCAGCACCGGCGCCATCATCTCGCGGGCGCACCCTCCGCGCTACCGGTCGCCAGCGCGCCTCCACCGACCACGAGCGAGCGAGTGGGCGCGCGGGCACGGTTTGCCTGCCGTCGCCGCGCGCGTCCGAGCGAGTCCCTCTGCTCCTTGCCGTCACCGCTGCCGCCCTTCCCCTAAACGGATAGGTACCACGAACCGGGACCTGCGCACCCGTACCGCGAACCGCGCGGTCAAGTCTCGGCACTGCGTCGCTGCGACTGGCACTGGCAGGACTCGGATGATCATGATCACTCATCAGTCACGTCGCTGCCGCTGCAGAGGCCGTGGTGCAGCGGCGGGCGGGCCGTGCTAACGTTACTGCTAAGTTAGTACTGCACTGCACGCCCAGCGGGTCCAGCCCCGCGCCTCGGCTCCAGCGCTCCACTCCGGGCCTCCGGCGCTCGCGCTCGCGGCTCGCGGCTCGCGGCTCGCGGCTGCGTCATCATCTCATCGCCTGCTCGGAGTGCAGTGCTGTGCCGCGCGCATGCAGCCACAGCGGGCCCTTTGAAGGCCCTTTCACGCCGCCCATTGCGCGTCTCAAGCTGGCTGCGCGCCTGGCTGCTCTTCCGTCGTTCGGCGCTGACCTCGCGGCGCTTGCCGCCCACTGGCACTGGCGATGGCAGGCTCTGCTTGCGCAGCCGCAGCGCCTGGGCGCCTGGGCGTCGTCACCGGCGTCACCTCCCCCTCTCGCACTGCCTGGCTGCGCTGCACTGCGCTGCCCTGCACTGCACAGCACAGCACTGCATTCACTGTCAGTGCATTGCACTAACTAGGTTAACATTGCACTGCATTACACTGCACTGCATTGCACTGCACTGTGGCGCTGTCAGCAGAGCCGAGCTCGCGGCCGCGGAACGCGGCGCCGGAACCGCGCGGAACGAAAGATGCGCGGCGCTAGGGGCGGCCTAGGCCTGGCTAGGCAAAACGCGCTCCGCCAGAAGCTGGGCAGTGGCGCGGAGTCCGCGCGCGCCCCCCGGCGGCTTAGTCGCGCGCGGCGGCGGCGCGGCGCGAGCGCGCGCGCACACCCGGCGGGGACTGCGCGGGGGGGTGCGGCGCACGTCCGCGCGCGAGGGCGAGGAGCTGCCGCGGGCGCGCCGCCGCGGCTGCAGACTGGATAAGACAGGCAGGCAGGCGGCCACCGACCCTTCGTACGTGCGCGCGGGCCCGCGGCGGCGGCGGCGGCGGCGGCGGCAGCGCGGGCGCGCGGCGGGGGCTCCTCCCCGCGCCCCGCCCGCCCGCGCCGCGCCGCCGCGGCCGCTGGCAGCTGGCTTGGTGCGGGATGGCGTGTTCGAAAAGCAGAGGTTTCGCGCTCGCGGAAATGCCTGACTGGCTGGCGGAGAGAGAGAGAGAGGTGCAGCCGCCAGCGTGGTCGGCTCCGGCGCGAAAGGGAGGGCGGCGGGGAGGAGGGAGGAGGAGGAGGGAGGCGGGCGGGAGGAGCGGCGAGGGTGCAGGAGACTGACGGACGAGAGCGACGCGACGCGATGTGACGCAGCCGAAGTTCCACTTCTTGAGCAAGATGTTCGGCCCCCTCAACGCCTTCAAGGCCCGCACGGCCGTGGAGCAGCAGCACAAGCCGGTGCGCGCCTACAGCGGTGCCCACGAGCAGGGCCCGTTTGACCTGACCTACTTCCTCAAGGGCGCCCTCTCCGGCGTAAGTGAATGCTTGGTGGGCGGGCGAGCTCGTGCTCGGATGGAGGCTCGTGGATGAGGGAGCGTCTGACTGACTGACTGACTGACTGGGAGTCTCTGATGATTTGCGTAGGGTGTCTGCTGCGCCATCACCCACGGTGCCCTGTGCCCCGTCGATGTCGTCAAGACCCGCATGCAGCTGGAGCCGACCAAGTACACCGGCATGGTGTCCGGCTTCCGCAAGGTGATCGCCGAGGAGGGCGTGGGCGCCCTGGCCACCGGCCTCGGCCCGACCGTCGTGGGCTACTTCGTCCAGGGCTGGTTCAAGTTCGGCGGTGTTGAGTTCTTCAAGATCCAGCAGGCCAACTACTTCGGCGTCCAGAAGGCGTGGGACAACCGCTTCCCCATCTACCTGTCGTCCGCCGCCATGGCCGAGTTCATCGCCGATATCTTCCTGTGCCCGCTCGAGGCCACCCGCATCAAGCTCGTGTCCAACCCGAGCTACGCCTCGGGCCTCATCGCCGCCTTCCCCAAGATTATCCGCGACGAGGGCTTCATCTCCGGCTTCTACTCTGGCTTCGTGCCCATCCTCTTCAAGCAGGTCCCGTACACCATGGCCAAGTTCGCCGTCCAGGGCGCCGCCGCCGAGAAGATCTGCGCCGTCACCGGCATTGACCTGGAGAAGGCCTCCGAGTCCACCAAGGTCGCCGTCTCGCTCAACTCCGGTGTCATTGCCGGTGTCGCCGCCGCCATCATCTCGCACCCCGCCGATACCCTGCTCTCCGTCATCAACAAGCCCGGCGCGGGTGGCCAGGGCTCCATCGTCGTCCGCCTCGGCCGCGTCGCCGCCGAGCTCGGCTTCGTCAAGCTCTGCCTCACCGGCCTCCCGGCTCGTTGCATCATGATCGGTACCCTCACCGCCGGCCAGTTCGCCATCTTCGACACCGTCATGGCCTTCACCGGCGCCTCCAAGTTCCACTTCACCGACCCCGCCGACCTCGACGAGAGCCTCAAGGCCCACAAGTAAACGGCCTTTTGCCGCTTCTTTGTCGCAAAACCCATTCCACGCGTCACATGCGCCTTTGTTCACTTGGAGTCCAACTTGTCGCGAAAGAGAGAGAGAGAGAGAGAGAGAGAGAGATAAATTGTGCGTTCTGGTAATGCAGCAGAGGCAAGATGAAAACTGGGCTCTTGATTCTTTCGTGTCGCTTGCAGGTGTCAACCCTCATGAATGTCCATGCCAACGTCATTGTGAATTCAAAAGCTGTTCATGGCACACTTCAAGCGAAAAGAGTCTTTCCCAGGTCAGATCGCTCGCACAACTTTGAAAGGAAACAAGGAAAAGCAAGGGAGTGAAAATACCCTTGGTGTTGAGAGATGAAAGGTGCTCTTGGGGTTGTCGTGTAGATGAAAGATGCTCTTGGGGTTGTGTCTTCTGAGAAATGCCTTGGTGATAAAAAGTCAACTTTGGAGAAATGCCTTGGTGAAACGTCTCGTCGTCTGAGAAATGCCTTGGTTGGATGGGTCAGGCTGGCGTGATACACGAGCTGCAGCTCGCGTTCCGCGGGGATAAAGAAAGATGCCTTGACCGTGAGTGCGGTGGGGTGATTCGCGATCGATCGCTCATGAAGGCTTCGCTGAAGTTCGTTCTGCGTGCCCATTTCGCGATCTGCGTCCTGGTGCTGGTTGCGCTCTTTACGCAATTCAGCACACTCGTCTGAATGAAGAATGCCTTGGTCGTCTTGGATGCCGCTCGCACCGCCTCGCTCACTGCAGCTCTTGGTGAGCAGCGCCGTTGGAATGGCAGCAGCTAGCCTCCTTATCCGGCTTGAGCACGTCGTGATGATGGTGGTGCGACTTGACCTGGACGGGGTGAGAGGGCATGGCGCGGTCGTCCGGCGCGATCTCCTCGGTGAACTGGCAGCACGGATCGGCGGCCTGGCCCTCCGTGGAGCGAATGTTCATGTTGAGCGCAAAGTGGCCGACGGCGAGGCCGGCAATGACGGCGCAAAAGAGAATGGCCGAGTACGTCATGACGATGAGCATGGCAAAGTAGCCGGCCGTGACCTGCAGCACATACATGGTCATGTAAATGGCCATGTTGACGCGATCGGAGAGGCGCTCGCGCAGGACCTTGACGTGGTAGCGGCGCAGCCACACGACGGCCTCCACGAGAATGCCAAAGAGAAAGACGCCAATGGTGCCGCCAGCCATCTTGCCGACCGTGTCCAGCGTCCAGGCGGGAAAGAGCACGGTGACGCAGTTCTCTGCCGGGTCAAGGGACGACGCGAAGCCGAACATGTACATGACGGTCCCCGCGCCGTTGCAAATGCCCTCCGTGTTGGTCTCGGGAAGCTCGGCAGCGCACCACGGCTGGCACGTTGGGCAGTGCTCCGAGGGCGACGAGGTAGGCGACCAGACCGTGCCGGTCGGGCTCGTGCAGTAAATGTCCTCGTCCGCCGTCTCGCTCGTGCAGTTGGAGTCATCCGGGAAGGCCATGCACTGGTGCCAACAGTACGACTCGCCAGCGCCGCAGCCGTCCGCCAGGTCGCGCGCCACGAGCGCACCGGCGCCCTGCGCCTGCGCGGTCTGCATGCAGCCCGCACCGAAGGCCTCGCCACGTGCCGAGACCGCACTGGCGCGGGCGGCACGGTCCTCACCAAAGGTGCGGCCCGTTGCGTCGTTCACGCCGTCCGCAGGCGGCATGAACATGCGCCCGTACCAGGCGCGCACCACGGTCGAGCCAAGCGAGCATGCCGGCTGCATGACCAGCGCGTGCGGCACGGGCCGCATCGGCACGCACTTGTGCGCCAGCTCCGCCATGCCCTGGCCCACCATGAAGAGCACCACATCGCCACCGTCCGCAAACACCGGACGGCCCACGCGGCCCGCCGCGTCCTCCATGAGGAAGCCCAGGCCCGGCGCCGCATCCCGCAGCTCCGCGACGCCGTCGCCATGCCGCGGATCCACAAAGGACGAGGGCACCACGGCCAGCAGCAGACCGGCGTCCGTATGCATGTCCAGCGCCGCGTAGCCACTGCTCAGCTTGGCGCTGCTGCAGTTCGCCTGGTACGCGTGAAAGTGCTCCAGGTGCGCGCCCGCCGTCAGGAACGCCTGCGCCGACGCGTACGGCGCGCCACTCGCGTGCAGCGCAAAGGTCTCGCCGCCGTGCCGCGTGCCGCACAGCGCGTCCAGCTGCGCAAACACCAGCGTCGACACGCGCGTCACCAGCTCGCGCAGGTCCGCGGCGCGCGCCTCAAAGGCCACGCACTCCTCGGTCAGCTCGCCGCCGCCAAAGTGCGCCGCCAGCCCGAGGCCGTGCTGCTGCCCGTGCTCCGTCACCGCCGCAAACGTGCGCCGCACCGTCTCGTCCTCCAGCAGAAAGCTCGCCACGCCCTCCATCGACGACATGCACGCCACCATGAGCCGCAGCGTCTCGCCGCGCAGCGCCGCCAGCCGCGGCACCTGCGTCACCTGGAAGGCGCCCTCGCGCACCAGCGCCGTGCGCACGGCGCTGCCGTCCAGGTCGCCCACCAGCGTCGCGAACGGCACCTCCTCCACCTGCACCTGCAGCTCCGCCAGCGCCGCGCCGTCCGCGTCCGCGTCCGCGACCGCGGCCGCGGCGGCCACGGCAGCCGCCGCGGCGGCCACCGCCCACGCGAGCACCTTCATGCTGGACGGAAAAGACCCCTTTCGCCTTGGCCTTGGCCTTGGCCGCCGCTGCTGCTGCTGCCGCCGCCGCCGCTGCCGCTGCTGCTGCTGCTGCGCCTGCGCCTGCGCCGTCCGGCGGCTCCGGGCGCGCGCGCGGGGCCCCTGGCCAAAGTCGTCGGAGTTGATGAAGGGCGTCTGCTTTGCACTGCAGTGCAGCCAGGCGGTGTAGGCCTGCTGCCAGCGCATTCAGTTCCAGAGGTTCTAGCTACTAGCTACCTAGAGCACGTTCGATTGGTTACAGAGCGCGCGGTTGCCACTGGCAGGCGCCGAGACGTGATCTCGGTGGCGAGGCCGGGGCGGCAGCCGCAGCGGCCCGCTTACCAGGTGCGATTTCGCGGAAGCTCGTGCGAAAGCTCCATCAGCAAGGTGCGAGTTCTCTGAGAGATCACAGTGGTGGTGCGTGGTTCTAAGAAGTTACTTCTTGGCCGACGCGAGGGCGCGCAAGAAGGCATCGATAGAGTAGCAATCAGGGTCGGCGCCCGTGGCGAGGGCGGCGATCTCGTCGTCGGAGAGGGCAAAGCCGGCGTCGAGGAGGGCGTACTTGAAGTCGACGCGGTCGAGCGTGCCGTCGTGGGCGTCGTCGAGGCGGCGCAGGTGGTGCTCGAGGTCGTCGAGGGCGGCCTCGTCGCGGGCCAGGCGCGCGGTGAGGAAGGAGAGCACGGCCGCCGTGGAGAGCGGCTCCAGGTCCGCGTAGACGTCGTCGGAGGCGGAAGCCTCGTCGGCCGCTAGCTCGAGCGTCCAGGCGTTGCGCTCCAGCACCGGGAGGCGGTGGTCGGCGGTGCGAACGCCGTGCGCCTCGTGCTTGAGCACGTGGACCTTGCGCTTCTCCTGATGCAGGCAGCAGAAGACGTCAAGTTCAGGGCCGTAATCATTGAAGACGACGACGCCGGCATCCATGGCAAGAGACTTGCCCGAGGCACAGTGCACGAGCTGCAACGGCTGGCCGCTTGTGACGCGGCGGTCCGCGCCCACGGGCGCCGGCTGTGACAGCAGCGGCTCCACGCGCCAGCGCAGATACGCCATGGCGTCGGCGCCGGTGCGCGGCGCGGTGGCGATGCGTACCTCCTGCTGACCCGACTTGCTCGTGCTGCCCAGCAGGCTGGACGGCGCCGATGCGATGTACAGCGGGCGCTGGCACAGGCCCGTCACGGCGCTCACACAGAGCGCTGGCGCGGTCGCCAGCAGCACCTCGTCGCCGAACTCGACCACCGGCTTGAGCTCCTGGCCCGGCGCCTGTTCAATGATGAAGGAGGTGCGCAGGCTGGCCTCCTGGACGCCCGATGCCTGGTACGCGCCCTGCTCCGGCGTCACGGCCAAATTGCTGCCGAGCAGCCGCCCGGTCGCGCTGTTCTTGAGCGCCAGCGCGTCGCCGTAGCGCACGAAGCCATCCTCGCGCCAGGTCGCCTGCGCCGGCATGCGCCCGGCCGCGGTGGCCTCCCTCACCTGGTCCACGAGCCGCTCACCGCGCGCTGCGCGGTGCTGCACGAGCTTCTTCTGCACGTCCGCCAGCGCCTTGTCCTCATTCCAGTTGCCGATCAGCACCTTGGCGCCATACTCGCCCATGCTGCCGCCGGACCGCGGGCCGCGCGTCGACGCCGGGGCGCCGCGCGCCGCCGCGCTTGGCCGCCGCCCTCCCTCTTCCGCCGCCGCCCTCTTCGCCGCCGCCCTCTTCCGCCGCCGCGCGCGAGCAAACCGGAGTGGGCGAACCTGACTGCGATGGTGAGCTGCGGCGCCGCGATCCGCGATCCGTTGGGTTCGCCGTCGGCGGGGCCGTGGAGAGCACAGGTGCCGAGTCCGAGTCGCAAGCCAAGCCAAGCCAAGCCAAGCCACGCCAAGCCACGCCAAGCCACGCCACGCCAAGCCTGGCGAGGCGACGCGACGCGCGGCGAGGCAGGCCGGCGCGCGCGGGCGGCCTCGCGCACGGCAGAAGGCAGGAGGCAGAAGGCAGGCAGGCGAGATGGATGGGCCGGCGCGCACATCGGCCTCGGGCAGGGCGCGCGAGAGGATGAGGGCGCAGCTGCTGGTGCCGCGGCGCGAGCGCGGCCTCAAGCCGCTGGTGACGCGCGAGGAGGAGGACGAGGAGCGCGTCGTGCGAGAGGCAGAAGCCGCCAACGCGAGGCTCAAGGCCAGCGGCATGGACAGGTGTCCGACGGGAAGGCTGCCTGGACTCGGCACGATGCGGTCGGAGGACATCTTGCGCAGGCAACGCGCCGCGGAGATGGAGGCAGAGGAGGCGGAGCGCAAGCGCAACGCGGAGCGCGTCTTTGTGGAGTGGCTCAAGCGCAAGCATGAGTCCGGCGAGATCCCGGACCCGGCGCTCGAGCAGGCGCGCCTCGAGGAGGAGCGCGCCAGGCGCGACGAGCGCCGCCGTCAGGCGGAGGCGCGCTTCGCCGACTGGCGCAGAAAGAAGGACAGGGAGCGCCGCGAGCGACGCAAGCGCGACGAGGAGGCACGGGCCGCCTCCCTCGCCTCTTTGCTCGCGCCGGCGCAGCAGGACGCCGATGACCCGCATTCACAGCAGCAGCAGCAGCAGCAGCAGTCACAGTCACAGTCGCAGTCACAGCCGCAGCCATTGCCGGACCCGGAGCACCTCGTCGTCCCGGTTCCGGTTCCGGTGCCGCGCAGCCCGTCGCCTGCTTCGCGCCTGCGCAAGGCCGACATGAAGTGGGCCCGCGCCTACCTTGGCAAGCCCGTGCCGCGGCCGCCCGCCTCGCCGGCGCCCTCGCCGCAGGACGGCGAGCGTGCGCTTCTGCGACGCTGCCTGCAGCGCTTCTCGCGTTGGCTCGCGCTCCCGCAGCACCGCGACGCGCTCGACGAGGCGCTCATGCACGCCGACAACGTTGGCAACGGCCAGCTCGCGGCCGAGCCGTTGCTCGACGCCCTGCACGAGTGCGGCTTCAAGCCGGGCGCCTACGAGTCCCGCCTGCTCCATCGCTACATCGAGGACCACTTCCATGGCGAGTGCGGCCGCCTCGTCCAGCGCCTCGAGGCCAAGCGCGAAGCCCGCTCCCGCCGCGCCAACCCACTGCGCCCAGAGCCGGCCCGCGGCCCGCGCATGCGACGCCAGAACAGCGCCGCGCGCCAGCGCGCCGCGGCGCGCCGCCTCGTTCAGGCGCTCGATGGCGAGTCGCCGGGCCGCTTACAGGAGATGATCGAGCGAGCCGCGGACTCTGCGGACGCGTCGCGCCGAGTGGCAGATGCCACCGAGCTCCGCGCGAGCCTCGATGCCTTCCTTCGCGCCGAGAGCGTCGGCGACATGGTCGAACTGCTCGACAAGGACCTCGCCTCGGTTTGCGCGGCGCTCATGGAGAGCACCGCGCCGGCCAAGGCGCCCGCGCCGGAGCACGAGACCGACACGGAGGACGACCAGGTCACTTCCGGCCAACGCCCGCTCGTTGGCCTGCGCACCGCGCTCATCGACAAGCTCACCAAGCTGCCGCGATCGACGCACGGTCTGCTACAGTTCGTGCGCGAGTTGGCCAGAGAGCCGTCCCCGCGCCCCGACCTGCTCCACGTCCGGCCTTCCGAGGACGTGCGCGCGCCGCTGCGTGCGCTCTTCCAGTCTCTCGACGGCGGCAGGCCCACTCGCGAGCGCCTCGGCACCGCACTCGCGCGCTGCCACGAGGCGGACGTGCTCCGCGACACGGTTCTCGTCGAGATCATCGGCGCACACGCCATTCCCTTTGTTGAATCCCTGGCTGACATCGAGCAAGACGAGGTCGTCGAGGAGGACGCCTTCGTCGACTACTTTGTGGCGCGCTTTGACGCGTATCAGCGCGAAAGCATGGCCAAGCCGAGCCCCACGAACTGCGCGCGCGCCTCGCCCTCGCGCCCTCGCACCTCGCGCACGCGCACGCGCGCGCGCGGACGCGGCACCCCCGGCCACCAAGGTGGCGCTGCGCGCCGCGGCAGCACCTCGCCCACGCGCATCCGCCTCGTCAAGCCACCCAAGCAGCAGCTCGAGGCCAAGGCGGAGCGCGACCGCGAGCTCGAGCAGACCTATACCAAGGCGCTCGACGAGCGCTTTATCCAGGCACGGCCGCCGCCCTCCACCGCTTACCTCGAGCTGCAGGCGCTGCACGAACGCGCCAAGGCGGCCGCCAAGAGCCTGGGCGCCGCCACCTCGTCCCAGGTCGCCGAGGTCCTCAACCTCGCCAAGCCGTCCACGCATGCCATGCTGGCCATCGGCGCCGCTTGCCTGCTCGTGGGCATCGAGCCCACCTGGAAGCACGCGCGCTCGCTCTTCAAGGTCTGGCCCAACTTCCTGGCGCTCGCCTCCAGCGTCACCACCACCCATGTACCCTCCCTCGGCGCCGCCGCCCTGGCCAATATCGCCAAGGCCGCAGCTACGCCGCCGCCCCAGGACGCCCCGCGCCTGCTGCACCTACTCCACGCTTGGGTTCTCGCCATGCACGCGCTTCTCCAGGCGCGCCTGGCCTGACGATGGGCCGTCGCGCACAATCCGTCGCGCGAGCCACTGAATCTGTTCCACCAGGAAACAATACACCAATGTAATCTTTCCCGGCCATACTTAGGCCTAGTCAACCGGGTGTTCCGCGACCCGTCTCGCATCACCACAATGCCGCCGGTGCACTGCACGTCCGTGCGCGCACTCGACGGTGGCTCGAGTAAATTTTTCCCATCCCGGCACCGTGCACGACACGAATAGACCGCGCCCTTCCCTCCTTTGGGCCCTTTTAACTTGGCATTCCCAAGTGCCCGTCGCCGCCGCCTCGGGCGCGCAAACCCATCTGGCGCGCGCGCGCGCGCGCGCGGAGGAACATGGCGCGCGACGGCGACAGCGGCGGCGGCGCGCGGCTCTCGCGCAAGCGGCAGCTGCCGCGCGGCGCGGCCGGCGTGAGCATGGAGGCGTGCGACGCCAAGGAGCGCGACCCGGCGAGGCCCTTTGTGCGCAGGGAGCTCGGCTACGGCGCGCCGCCGCGGGACCCGTACGGCAGCGGCGGCGGCGGCGGGAGCAAGGCCGATGACGACGACGAGGACAAGGACGGCGTCGCCGCGACGGCCGCGCAGGCGCCGCCGCAGACCCTGCAGGAGACCGAGCCCGTGGAGCACGCGCGGCGCGTCTTCGAGGCGTCGCAGGGCGAGGACATCTTGGCGCTCGAGGAGGTGCTCGACGCGCTGCAGTCGGCCGATCAGGTCTTCGACCTGGAGCACGTGGACTGGCTCATCGGGCTGTGCCAGCGCGGTGAGGACCACCGCCTGGAGCGCGCGCAGGAGGAGGCCATGCGTCTCTTGCGCGGCTGGGCGCAGAACCTGCAGGCCTACATTCCGTCCGACGGCGTCCCGGTGCCGGATCCGCTGCGCGACGAGCTCATCGACAGCGCCGTCACCTTCTTGCAGGACGACCAGGTCCAGGACCGGTCCGTCGACGAGAAGGTGCAGTTCCTACTGGCCAAGGGCCTCAACCGCACCGAGATCCGCGTCGCCTGCGCGCAGGTGGGCGTCGAGCCGCCCGCCTCGCTCATGTACACGGAGCCGCTGCGCCAGAGCATGGTGGACAACGGGGCGGCATTCCTGACCATGGAGGACCTCCAGCACAAGCCCTTGGCGGAGAAGCTGTCCTTCCTCAAGTCCAAGGGCCTCACCAATGGCGAGATGATGCGCGCATGCGAGGTTGCGCGCGTCGACCCGCTGCCCACGCCCGAGGACCTCGCGGCACTCGAAGACTACCAGGAGCGCGCGCCGCGGGACGACATGATCAAGAACGGCGCCATCTTCCTCACGCACAAGTCCATGGCGTCCAAGACGCTTCGCGAGCGCCTCGAGTTTCTCAAAACCAAGGGCCTCACCGCCACGGAGATTTCGCGCGCCTGCGAGCGCGCCAAGGTCGACCTCGACGACGATCTGCGCGCCGCCTTTGCAACGCCGCCCCCGCCGGCAAAGCCCAAGGCGCAGCCAGCCACCGCGCCCGCCGAGCCGGCGGCGGCCGCCGCCAGCGCCGAGGACGAGAATGCAGCCGTCGCGGAGCGGCCCAGCGAACCTGCACGCGAAGACATGGTGCGCAAGGGCGTCTCCTTCCTCACGCACCCGTCGGTTCGCTCCAAGCGCATCGAGGAGAAGCTTCTCTTCTTGCGCGACAAGGGTCTCAACGAGGCAGAGATTAAGAAGGCCTGCGCAGAAGCGGGCGCCACCTACGTGGCGCCGGCCACGGGCAGCAGCGCCAATGTCAAGAAGGCGGTCGCCTTTCTGCGGCACCCCAGCGCGCAGTCGCGCCCGCTCCAGGAGAAGGTCGCCTATCTGCGCTCCAAGGGCCTCACGGACAGCGAGATCAAGGAGGCTTGCGCTCAGGTCGGCATTCGCACCGCCGGCCTGCGCATGGCGCCCACCAGCGCCGGCCTGAGCATGGAGCCCACCAGCGCCGAGGTTCAGGACAAGGAGCAGGAGAGCAAGCCCGCGTCCGAGCCCGAGCCGGTGCGAACGAAACAGCAGCCGCCCTCCACGTCGGCGCGCAAGAGCAAGCCACCCTCCAAGGAGGAGACGGAGTCGATGCGCCGCGTCAAGCAAGGCGAGCGCTTCTTGCAGAACGCCAAGACGCAGGACCTGGACAACCGCGACAAGGTCAGCTTCCTCCTGGGCAAGGGCCTCACCTTGGACGAGGTGGAGACCTGCTTTACGCTAGCAGGCCTGCCGTGGGATGCCGAGGCCATGGCTTCGATCGCGCCGGCCGACCAGAGCGCCGCCCGCGTGGACCGCGCGGAGCGATTCCTGCGCGAGCAAAAGGCAAAGGCCGAGAAGAGCGAGGACTCGACCTTTGACGCACAAAAGCAGGCCGTCTTTCTGCGCCAACAGGGTCTGAGCGACGAGGAGGTGGTCGCGGTCTTCGCCAAGGTGGGCGTCGAGCTGGACGCGGTGCAGCTGGACCGCGACATGGTGGCGCTCGGCAAGGCTTTTGTGGACCGCACGGGCGCGAGCGCCGAAGCGCGCAAGTTCCTGCGCGAGAAGAAGTTTCTCACCGAGTCGCAGGTCGAGCGCGCGCTCGAAGGCCGCGAGGAGGACCGCGTGGAGCGCGCGCGGCGCTTCCTGACGAGCCCGCGCGCAGCGAGCTCACCGCTCGCCGACCGGCTGCGCTATCTCAAGGACGCGGAGAAGTTGAGCGTTGCGGAGATCCGCGAGGCGCTGCAGCGCGCTGGCATCGAGGCGCGCCCCGAGGACCTGCAGGTCGTGGAGGCGGACGCCGACACGACAGATCCGCTTGTGCAACAAGGCGCGCGCTTCTTGCAGAGCCAGGCGGCTGCGAGCTCCAGCGTCGCGGAGCGCCGGGCTTTTCTCACGTCCAAGGGCCTTTCGGATGCGCAGGTCGATGCCGCCTTTTCGCGCGCCGGGGTGGACCCGAACGCCGAGGCTGTGGACCCGATCGTGCTGCAGGGCAAGGCCTTTCTGCTCAACCCCAAGACCGCCGCGACGCCCCTTGCGGAGCGCGCTGCCTTTTTGCGCTCCAAGGGCCTCACTGAGGCCCAGGTGCAGCAGGCCTTTGCGCTGGCGGGCCAGGACCCGAGCGCGCCCGAGGTGGTCAACGCGCGCCCTCGCCCGAGTTCGGCTTCGGGTCCGAGCCCGGTCGCCAGCGACGATGCGCTCGTGGAGCAGGGCGCGCGGTTTCTGCGCAACGAAAAGACCGCGGGCGCGAGCACGACGGAGCGGCGGGCATTTCTGCGCGACAAGGGCCTGAGTGAGGCGCAAATCCGCGCGGCCTTCGAGCGCGCCGGCCTGGACCCAGGCGCCGGGGTGCGTGAGGAAATGGTGGAGCGCGGCGCGCGCTTTCTCAAGTCCAAGGACACGCAGGACACGCCCATCGAGGACCGCGTGGACTTTCTCAAGCAGCAGGGCCTCACGGAGGAGGAGGTGCTGCAGGCCGCTGTGCGCGCCAAGGTCAGCCTCGTGCCCTCGCACCTGTGCACGATTCCATCCAAGCAGCTGCGCGAAGACAGCTACAAGCTTTCGGAGGACGCCGAACCGACCGGGCACTCGCTCCAGCGCGCCATGAACGCCATGGTGGCGCTGCTGCCGACGCTGCAGAGCCGCGCCGTGCCATCCGCGCGCTTCGGTGCGCGCGCGCTCGCGCTCCTGGCCACCTGCTTGAGCAGGAGCCGCGCGGCGCGCGTGCAGCCGGCGTGCATCGCCTTTAGCGCGCTCAGCGTCGCCAAGGGCCTCCGTCAGTGCCACCTGCCGGACAGCGGGACGGCGAGCGAGACGGACGTGCAGACGCTGTTGGAGTCTGGTGCTGAGTTGGCGGCGCGCGCGTCGCAGATCAATCGCTTCGCCAAGGAGGGCTTGGACCAGATGCAACAGATCAACCTGCACTTCATCTCCTGCGAGGAGGTGCTCGAGTCGTTGCTGCGTGTCTGGCGCGACACGCCCTCGGGCGACCTTGACGTGGAGCACGGCATGCTTTTGGCGCGTGCCGTGCACGGGCACTTCAGCCCGGCCGCTGCCTTCCAGCCCATGAAGGAGGCGACCGAGCCTGCCATCGTCAAGACGCTCGAGCACATGTCGGCGGCACGCCACGGCCTGGCGCCGGCCGCCGCTGCCTTTGCGGCGGCTGGCCTGCTCCGCGGCGCGCCGGACTATGCGTGGGCCAACGACGTGGAGCGCAGCCCGCAGCCGCGGCTCGAAGCCGGCTTTCGCAAGCTGGCGCGCAAGGCGTCCCGGCTCGAGGACAAGACGCTCGCCTCGCGCGTCGGCTGCGCCATCGTGTACGCCGATACACAGGTGGCATGGAGCGACCCCATGCTGTGGTCGGTCGCGGAGTGCCTGTGGAACGAGGCGCTCGGCGGCTTCTTTTTGGCGCGCCCCGCCGACTCGCTGGACGCGCGCTCCACTGCGGCGCGCGCACACACGGAGCGTGAGATCTTCAAGCTCGCGCCCCAGCTCGTGTCCATGTTGGTCGGCAAGGCCGACGCGCAGGAGGCGCGCGCCACCTGGCTCACGCGCCGCGTGCACAGCTTCTCGGCGCACGTGCACGGCCTGTGCCGCGGAGATGCCGGCCTGACGGGCGTGCTGGCGCGGCGCACAATTCTGGCGCTCTACGGCACGGGCGAAGTCGCGCCGGCCCAGGGCGAGGGAGAGGAGGCGGCGCAATCGCAGGCGCCCGTCGATCTCGGTGTGCACGCCGAGCTCGCGCGCCTGCTGCAGATGGGCTACCTGACTGTGGTGGTGGTGGGCGGCAAGGCGGTACCGCAGACCGAGGACTGGATGCTCGTCTGGGACGCGCTCGCAAACTTGAACGCCTTTCAGGTACGCGTTCAGGACACGGTGAACCTGGAGGACCTGCTCAAGCGCAAGCTGCGCGAGGATGTTGGCGACGCGTCGGCCGCCGCGGCACTGCTGGAACTTCTGGGCGTCTCGCTGGACCAGGGCGCGGACAGCGACCAGGACCTGCGAAGCGCCGCGGACCCGCGCGCCAGGACGGCGCCTGTGGAGGAGGATCCGCGCAAGCAGCTCTTCGACTGGGCGCTCGCCGGTCGCCTCGAGTTTTTGCTGGACTCGGGTGAGGCCTGGCTGCATGACCAGGTCGCCTCCAGTGCCGCCTTGGCTGCGCTGCTCCTGCAAGTGGGCGTCGCGCACCCGTTCGTGCACCTGAACCTGCGCGCGCACCGCTGGATCACCGACATGGTGCGCGCGCACGCCGAGTCACAGACGGCGAGCGAGGCATCGCGCGCCAACCACCTGGGCCCGCCTCCGCTCGGCCTGGCCGTCATCCCCAGCTACCTCGAGGCCGCCATCGACGCGCACCCGCATGCCACGTCGACGCGTACGCTGTCCTTCGCGTTTGGATCGACGCTGTCGGCCTTGTCCTCACAGCACGACCAGCGCGCGCAGCCGCTCGCGCTCATGGCGCTGCAGCGCCTCATGCTGGCGATCGATGACCGCATCGCCGGTCGTCCCAAGTTCCGCCAGGACGGCCCCGTCCTAGCCAAGTTGCTCTTCGCCTCGCTCAAGGCCGCGCCGCTCCCAGTATTTGCCGTGGCGCTCGACGAGTCCGTCGACATCATCGAGCGTGCCCCGCTTGACGAGCGCCAGCTCCAGGCGCTCAAAGAGACGGACGAGGAGGACGGCGAAAGTGACGTCAGGCCCACGCTGCAGGCGGCGCGACTGACCCGCCAGGAGCTCGTGGAAATTCTCTTCAACGCGATCCAGACCACGGACGACCAACCGCGTCGCACGCTCTTGGCCAAGGCCTACCTGCGCCTCGTGCAGTCCTCCTCGTGCAGGCTCTGATGAGAGAGACTTCGCTTCGACTCATATGTTCCTATTTGCTGCTTGCCCACTGCTGTCGACTGCAGACTGCTGACACAACCGTGATGACGCTGGCACTAACTTGGCTCAGCTTTCGTCGCCTCGAACCTTGAAAAAGCGTTGTTCCCACCTGGCCGCCAGGCCTAACTATCATCATGCATGGAAATGTACTTTTCGTGCTGCCAGTGGTAACGGTGACTGACTTAGCAAGCTAGCTAGAGGTAGGCCTGGCACAGCCGCAGCGCCTCGCAGCCTATCATAGATCCATCCATCCCTACCTTATGTGGCCTAAAATCCGACCAGCGTACGGTCACGGATTTTGGTCTCGCCGTCTCGGCCGGAGACCAAAAACGCTATAGGGCTGGTCGTTAGTCGGAGGAGCGCGCGGCGCTGGTGATGTCGCGCGATGGAGGTGCGGCGCAACCGGGCGCAGCGGGGGGCGGCGGAACGGACCGTCCTGGAGGCCAGTTGTCGCTGCTGCGTGGCACAAACGTGTTGGATGCCGCTCACGTAGGGCAAGGAGCTAGTGTCGCCAGCATCAAGGCCGAGCTTCTTGGCTACGACGGCAGCGATGTCTACCGCAACAAGGCGCGAAGCGGCGACCGCACGGACCTCTACGCGGTGGGACTTGGGCAAGGAGCTAGTGTCGCCAGCATCAAGGCCGAGCTTCTTGGCTACGACGGCAGCGATGTCTACCGCAACAAGGCGCGAAGCGGCGACCGCACGGACCTCTACGCGGTGGGACTTGGGCAAGGAGCTAGTGTCGCCAGCATCAAGGCCGAGCTTCTTGGCTACGACGGCAGCGATGTCTGCCGCAACAAGGCGCGAAGCGGCGACCGCACGGACCTCAACGCGGGGGCCAAGTCCCAGGGCTGCACAGAATTGCTTGGGATGTCTGCCAGCGATCTCATCGGGAGCAGCGGCACAGAATTGCTTGGGATATCTGCCAGAGATCTCATCGGGAGCAGCGGCACAGAATTGCTTGGGATATCTGCCAGAGATCTCATCGGGAGCAGCGCCCTCAACCCTGGCAGCAGCTCTCCATACTTGGGTGAGGACTTGCTCATGGCCGCCTGCATGGACGCGCAAGCAGTTTTGGACGGCAAGGTCCTACAGAGCTCGGCTCTGGCTGACTGCTTGCTCACGGATGAGAGCTGCATGGCGGGGTCAGATTCAGACGAGGAAGAAGACGAACTTTGGCATAGCATCATGTCCACGTTCCAGCGAGACGACCAGGAAAACGAGCCTGCCGAACTTGCGGCAAGTAGAGATCGTCTATTGGTGAGCATTCGGATCGCGAAGGAACGCTATGACCAGGTCCGGATCCGGGGTAAAGCTGTGGACAGAGGCTACGCGGCATTCAACGAAGATCAGTGCCAACTGGCGCGGGGACTTGTGGCACTCTATCGGGAGGAAGAGGAGGCAGCCAGCACAGGAGACGACGATCTGCAGAAGGATTCTGCTCCGTTCACATGGGACGAGGTGAAGCAGAAGCGGCGCGACTTCTTCCGTGGTGTCTTTCGCATGCACCCGAAGGATGTGGAGAGCTTCTTCGCTCGCCTCGTTGAAGGCGAGGATCTCCGCGAGATTTTCCCACGGAGCAAGGCAACCAGCGCTGGCCGTGGCTTCTGCGAGCCGATCTGTATCATCGCGTGCGTGATCCTCTACTGTGCAGGTCGCGACGCTCACATCATTGGCTTGGTGATGAACATCAGCGCGTCTACCGCCACCAAAAATGTGAGTGAGGGCCGAGATCTCATCGCTCAGCTGCGTCACAAGTTCATCCCTGATGGTGTCTCGGCTTTCGATAACGAGGAGAAGAGAGCGGGCTTGGCCGCGGGCTTCAACGCCTGCGCCAAAGAGGGGGGCAGAGACAAGCCCATGCAAGGCTGCATTGGTGCCATCGATGGTATGCTTCTCGAAGTCGAGCGCCAGATCGACACGGTCAACGACCGTGCCCTTTGCAACCACAAGACACCCAAGTTTACAGTCAACGTGCAAGCTTGTGTCGACGCGACTCGCCGCTTCACCATGTTCGACGTCAAGACTCCAGGAGGAACCAACGACGCACTGGCGTTCTCCTTGAGCCCTCTCGGCTCTTGGCTAGAACGGGCGAAGCCTGATCTAGGTCAGTACTGGTTCGTGGCGGATGGTGGCTACTCCCTCACGGAGAACGTCATTATCCCATTCAGGCAGTACAGCCGTCACGTAGAGCAGGGCCTCTCGACGGACGAGGCGCAAGCGTTCAATGTCCGCCTCTCAGGGATTCGGTCCAGCGTGGAATGCGCTTTTGGCATCTTCAAGAACAGGTGGGCTCTCTTTCAGTCCGCGGTGTGCTTTCGAAACCTCACAGACTGCGCCAACATCATATATTGCGCGGCCGCACTGCACAATCACTGTATCGACGTCGGGGACAGCACCAGAGATCCTATCATCGTGGCAGTGGGTGGTGGTCGACTGTCGGCCCTTTTTCTAGACGAGCCGCCGCTGCTCATTGAGGCAGCACAGCTTAAGGCCCATGAAGGACGCTCGAATCCCACCGTCTCCGGGACACAACGCAGGCTGGGCCTGGCCAAGCAACTCGCGGAGCATTACAAGCTCGGCCGGCGAGCTGTCGAGCGGCGGGAGACACGTGCCGTTGAGCAGCGGCTTACTGCCAAGCCGGCCGCTCGTGCGGCAGGCGCACGTGATCGTAGTCCTGTAGGACTGCGGCGAGCGAGTGCCGAATGAGCCCAAGCATGAGGCCCGCCTTGCCACGAACGCGACCGGCCCCAAACCGCTCCAAAGCACAATGTGGAGCTTCAACTAGAAAACCAGGCGTTTGAAAAGATGGCGCTTTCTTTTTCCAACTAACTTCGCTGTTCCTCGGGTTTGCGGGTGGAAGATGGCGACCATCTTGGCTCGGCTGTCAGTGTCAGAGCCCGGAGCTCCACGGCGACTTGAGATCGACGTCTGGCGGGCGTCCTCCAGCTCATGAAGCATCTCCAAAATAGCTTTCGCAGTGTCCACTTCTGCGAGTCCGCATCCAACTTTCGCCTGGGGGCTTCTGACTCGCCGCCCCAGCGATCCTGATTTAGTTTACTTTACGTGCGCTCATGATCGAGCACGTCCCGCGCGTGGTCGAGCTCTCCCCGCTGAAGGTCGAGCGCCTGCCGCGCCAACCCACGCATGCCGTTCTGGTGCGCCTCCATGGACTTGAGTCCGGCTCTCTTGAACGCCAGGAAAGCGTCGCTGTGCTCCCTATTGTGGCTCGTGAGGTTCTCGAGGGCCGCATGGAACCGTGCGTGACAGTCGTTCGTCCTTTGCTTCTTGTCCCTGGGGCTCCTTCTCTCGCGGATGGTGCTCAGACCGAAGAAGTCCGTCATCAGAACCCTCTCGTGTTGCTCGCCGTACAAGCTAAGCAGCAGAACGTAAAGGGGGCCCTCATGAGACAGATTCTCCTCTTCGCACTTTGTCTTGAGCGCCTGGAGGATCTGGGAACTGGGTAGCCTATGAGACTCGGAGTTCTTGCCTCCAGATCGGTCGTTGCGGTCGTCGCCACCAGCGCCAGCGCTTGCGACGCTGGAATCTAGTGCGTCCTCCTCCTCCTAATTGTTCTCCTCCTGATTGTTCTGGCTGGAGCTAGCTGAGCTACTGCTTGCCCCACCCATTCCACTCTCGCTGCTGTCTGTGGCGAGATTGCGGCTGCTGGTAGTGGAGTTGAGACTCGACGCTGCATTGCTGTCGGCGCGCGAGTCGCTCGTCCGTGTCGTGAATGCCGCTCTGCATCATGTCATTGCACGCCGCAATGGTGCGCTTCTTGATCTTCCCCTTGAGCGTCTGTAGCAGGGCGCTGGTCGTCACATACTCGTCGGTTGGCACGAGATTGGGGTCTTCATTGTTGCAGTGAGTTCGCCACATCGAATCCGGCATCCATGTAGCTGCGTTCCGAGATGGTCAGGCCGCTGATTGTGTGCGTTCCGTTGATCGCTCCCGCGAGGTAGCTCTACGCGGCATCCTTTGTCGGCAATGGGCCCTCGGCTTCCTGCACTGACCGCTGCGACTGCTGCCCTTGCAGCGGCGCCGGCAGCTGCAGCGGCGCCGGCAGCTGCTGCGGCAGCACCTGCGCGCGCGTCCCAGTCCACTCACCAGGACCCTCGGTGCTCTTCCCTGCGGCATGTTGCAGCCGCTTTGATTTTGCTTGCCGCGCTCCGAGTCGACCTCCGATCTCTAACCACCTAACCACCACCCCGGCCCAACCTACTGCCCTACCGGAGGACCCCGCCGACGAAAATTCAATTTTCCGGCATTCACAAGTAGGTAGGTTCGAGCGCTGACTCGGGCCCTACTTTTCCCAAACTGAAACGTCGAAAATTGAGGCTTAAGTTAGTTCGTTCTGAATCGAAGCCTACTTGAGCGGAAAGGCCTCCTCGCGGGTGTGCGGCTTGAGGTGCTCCTCGTACCAGCACTCCGGAAAGGGCTTGGAGGAGCCGAACTGAAAGGGGGAGACGGGCAGGATGCCGTGGGGGTTGATACCCTTGTGCGAGCAAATGTAGTGCGTCTTGGCGTCCTCGATCTCCACGGTCTCCTTGACGCCGGGCATCTGCAGAATCTCCTTGGTGTACTCGAAGAGGTTGGGGCAGGTCTCGGCGATGCGGCGGATGCACTTGAAGTGGTGCGCGTAGATCTCGTCGAAGCGCACGCACGTCACGAAGAGGCGTACGTCGGCCTCGGTGAAGCGGTCGCCCGCGATGTAGCGCTGCTTGGACAGGATCTCTTCGGCGCGGTCCAGCGCCTCCCAGACCTCGTGCACCGCCTCCTCATAGGCCTCCTGCTTGGTCGCAAAGCCGGACCGGTAGACGCCGTTGTTGAACATCGGGTAGACCCAATCGTTGACGGCGTCGATCTCCTCCTTGAGGTCGTCCGGGTACAGGTCGACGCCGGCAAAGGGCGCGGACTCGTCGGCGAACTCGCCGAGCTCCTTGAGCATGCGGATGATCTCGGCCGACTCGTTCGACACGATCTTGCTCTGCTTCTTGTCAAAGAGCAGCGGCACCGTGAACTTGGTCGTCTGCCCGCTCGGGTCGTGCTTCTCGTACACCTCGCGGATGGTCTTGCAGCCGTTGATGACGTCCGGGCGCTCCTCCGAGAAGACCCAGCCGATGTGCTTGTCCTCCTCGTCGTCCGGGCGCGTGCGCTCCATGATGGGCATCACCGGCACCATCTGGATGACATCCTGCAGGCCCAGCAGGTTGCGCACCGCGTACACGCGGCTCGCCCACGGGCACGCGTAGCTAAAGTACACCGCGTAGCGCTCCGTGTCCGGCGGGAACTCTCCGCCGGCCTTGATCCAGTTGCGGAACTGCGCCTCGGTGCGCTTGAACGCGCCCTTGGCGTCCGTCTCGTCCATGGCCGTCGTGGCCTTGCCCATCCTGCCCACGCGCTGGTGCGCCGCCGTCGCGCGCGCCGCCGCCGCCGCCGCCTCCGGTCCCGCCGCGCGCCCTGCCGCCCAGCCCCGCGCCGCCGCCCACGCCCGCGCGCGCGCCAGCATCCGCTTTTGCTGCCCGCGCGCCGCGAGAGGCTCAGCCGCGCCGCCCCATCTCGGATCTCGCGACCCCGCGCTCCGACGCCTCGGCAAGCGCCGGGTCGGGCCCGACGCCTGCTGGCTGCTGCCCGGGCCGGAGCCGCAGGAGCTGCTGCTGCTGGCGCTGCTGGCGCTGCTGGCGCTGGTACTCCTGCTGGTGCTGCTGGTGCTGGTTCTGGTGCTGCTGGTGCTGGTTCTGGTGCTGCTGGTGCTGCTGGTGCTGCTGGTGCTGCTGGTGCTGGTACCGCTGGTGCTGGTGCTGCTTCTGCTGGTGCCGCCGCTGCTGCTGCTCTTGGTACTGGCCGGCAGCGCGCGGCGGCGGCCTCGGAGACGAGGCGAGGCGAGGCGAGAATCGCGTCAATCGGAGGACCGGCGAGAATCGCAAGGAGGTTGCGCAGGAGATCAGATGTGTGATCAGTCAGCCGCCTCACCGTCACGTCAGGGGCGGATCGCAGCAGCCAGGCAAGGCTGAGGAATCGTCCTTGGTCTGCCAGTGACTGCTGGACTCAAGGCGCCTCAGTGCTCTGCACGGACGAGCACGAGCGCGGGCAAGTCGCGATCAGGCTTTTCGCCAAAGTGTCCATGCTTGCGACGCGTCCGTGCTGGCGGCGCGTTCATGCTTGCGACACGCGCTTGCTGGGACCCGCCAGGTCCCTACGCTTTGTACCAATTTGCGGGACAGAGCCGTTCTCCAGGCGGGACCGAGCGCAAGTGTCGCGAGGTGCTGCGCGCTTGCGCGGAGTCCATGGGTTCTGCTAGGTCTCCTCTGGTGCTGGTGCTGGTGGCGGCACTGGCAGCGGCGGCGGCGCAGCTGTTGGAGAGGTCGGCGGCGGCGGCGCCGACGCCGTGCGTGAGCGCGCAGGATCGCATCGGCGGCCGGGCAGGCGAGCATGAACGTGCAGGTGGTGGTGCGCGTGGCGCCCGGGTCCGTGGCGCGCGAGGTCGCGGCGTGGGGGCGGCGCGGCTCAGACCCGACGGCGCGTGCCTGGCTGACGGGCGAGGAAAAGGATGACGACGTCTCGGAGGCCAAGGAGCTCGAGGGGGGCGGCGGCGGGCTCTCCCCTCGACGCCGCAGCAAGCTGGGCCATGCGGCGCGCCGCGCGTCGGCCATGGGTGAGAAGGCGTGCGTGACCATCTGCGGACCGGGTACCTTGAGATCGGGCTTTCGCGTTTTCGAGGCGGACACGGTCTCGGGTGTGGCGCCGCACCCGGCACAGGCGCAGGAGGACCTCGAGGCGGTCTTCGAGCGCGAGGTGCTCCCGGTCGTGCAGGCATCGCAGGCGCTGCGGCGCACGGGTCTGGTCATGCTACAGGGCAGTACTGTGCGCCGCGAGGATCTCGCGTGGACGCTGTGCCGCCTGGCCGAGGCCTGCCTGGCGGAGGCCGGCAAGAACGGCGCGCTCCGCGTCTCGGGCGTGGAGGTCTACAAGGAGACCGCACGCGACCTTCTGGCGCCCGAAACGCCAGAGGATCAGGTGCTCTCGTCGCTGGGCGCCAGCGTCAAGGCCCGTTCCCTCGAGGACGCGCAGCAGCTCGTGGCGACGCTGCTCCGTCGCCGCCGCCGCGTGCGCGCGGCCAGCAGCACCACCGCCGCGGCTCAGCGCGGGGGCTACCTCTCGCACCTGGTCGTCTCGCTGGCGTGGGGCGAAAACTGCGCGGTAGACCTCGTGGACCTGGCGGACTCGCAGATCGGCGACGCGCAGGAGCAGCGATCGTGCAAGAAGTCGCGCCTGGCGCTGGAAAAGGTCATGGGCGCGCTCGCTGCAGCGACAAGCCGCGGCTCGCACGTCCCTTTTCGGGACTCCAAGCTCACGCGGCTACTGCAGCCCACGCTGCTGCAGCCTTCGCGCGTCGTGCTCATGGCCACCGTCAGCGACTCGCTCGACGACTCGGTCTCCACGCTCGCCGCGCTCGAGTTCTGCGGCAACGTGCGCCGCGACAAGCAGCGTCGTCGCAGCAGCGGCGGACCGCGGGCCATGTCCATGTCCATGGGAGGCTTCAGCGCACTCCGCCATGGCGGGAAGAAGAACCAAAACCAGCAGCAAGACCTGGGCGCCATGGACGCGCAGGACTCCCTGAGCGTGACGTCGCGCCAGACCTTCTCCACGCTGGCCAGTGTCGACGTCAAGTCGCTGGCGCTCACGGACGCAGAAACGGATTTCGCTAGCGCTGCAGCGCACCAGGATGTCATGCTCGCCACCTCGGTGACCGCCGCCGCCGTTGCGGCGCAAGCTGCTGCCAGGCGGGGCTCATCCCCCACGCCTCGCGCTGCGCGCAACTCGGGCGGCGCCGGATACCCCGGCGCCGCCGCGGCCACCATTGTCGACCTCTCCGAGGACGCCGACGCGTTCGCCTCCTGGAGCTGCGAAGAGCGCGCACGCGCGCACCTCACCGGTCTCGAGGCGGCAGACGAGGACGAGGACGAGGACGACGACGACGAGGACGACGAAGAGGATGGCGAGGATGGCGAGGATGAGCCGTACAACGTGTATAGCGGCATCTCGGAGTCGCTCTCAAGCAAGCTGCAGCGGGACAACCGCGCCAAGGCGCGGCTGATCAACATCCTCGCCTCCGAGACTGTTGGCAAGGGTGACACGATCAAGTCGCTGGTGCAGGAGTCGAAGGAGAAGCAGCGCGCACTGGCGCTCGCGCAGGACGAGCTCGCCAAGCAGCGCGACATTATCACGCAGATGCGCGGCCAGCTTGAGGAACAGCAGCTTCAGATCGATCAGCTTCAAGAGGGCGCTCGCCGGCAGCAGCTCGGCGCCGAGTCCAAGGAGACTGCCGCGGTGGTGGCGTGCCGCGACGCGGAAGCGCGCGCTGCCGCCCTTCAGCGGGACAAGGAGATGATCGCTGCGCAGGCTGCCTGCGCTGCGGCGGCCTATTCTACGCAGCTGCAGCAGCAGGCGCTCCAGCTGGAGCAGGTGCGCGCGCAGCTCACGGCGTCGGCCGCGGAGCCCGGCCGCGTACGCGCCGAGCTCGAGACGCGCCTGGCCTCGCTGGCGGACGAGGCGAACCGGGACAAGCGCGCGCTCAAGCGCGAGGCGATCGATATGGCCCACCGCTTCAACCAGCTCGAGCAGGACATGGACGCCTTCCAGATTCAGGCCGCCGCCTCCACGCGTGCAGCGCTCTGTGCCGAGCTCCGTGTCCTGGTTGAAGCGCGCTCCTGGCGCAAGCACGCGTTGCACACACGGAAGACCGCCACGGCGCTCTTGCGCACCGCCGCGCACCAGAATGCCTCGCTGCGCAGCTCGCTGCGCGTTGCGCTCGGTGCCGTCTCGGCGCTGCGCATGTCTGCCTCGTTGAACGGCCACGACGTGGCCTCGCAGGCCGCCGCCGCCGCCGTTGGGCACAGCGGGGCGGGGCTAGAGGACGACCAGGAGGCGGCCGTCATGCAGCAAGACCTGCTCGCACAGATCGAGCACCTCGAGGCCGCGGTCTCGGAGCGCGACCACACCATTGAGTCGCTTGAGGCGGTCATCCTCAGCGACGACAAGGAGTCCGCGCAGATTACGGATGCGCCTGCCGCGCGTGAGCTGCAGCAGCAGATGGCGGCCATCAGCGCTGCGCTGCGCGAGGCGCAGAGCGAGCGTCGTCGCGCACTTGAGGTTGTTGAGCGCAAAAGCGCAGTCATCTCGCAGCTCAGTGTGGAACGCAACCAGTTCAACGAGGACAAGATGAGCATCCAGCGCGAGGCCTTCAACATTATCGCCTGGCTTCAGCGTGAGGACGACCGCAAGTCCAAGTTGATCGAGGCACTCCTGCACGAGCGCGCCGTAGTGGCCGGAGCCGACGCAGGCGCGCCCGCATCCAAGCCCGCGCCCGCAGCTGCAGCGGAGCCCGCACCGGCCTCGCCGCCGCGCCTGCCGCTGCCCTCACCACTCGGTTCACTCGACTAAGATGCAGCAGCAGCTACAGCAGCAGCAGCAGCAGGCAGGCAGCAGCATCCTGTCCTCCAAGCCCTCATCCGTATCAGTAACATTGTCATGATTGCTCTCTTCAAAATCAGAATCGAATGACAGCATGCTCGCTCCAGTAGGCCACGCTCGCCAGGTAGGCCTCCTTATCGAGCTTGACGCCGGACCCGCCCTCGTCCTTGCCAAGCGCATTGCGCAGCATGGTGATGGGTTGCATGGGCAGCTCGCGCATCTCGTCTTGCGGCTTGATGGAGATGATGCCCCACGGCGCAGTCTCGTGCGGATCGCCGGCGTCGCCCATGGCCTCGTTCTCCTTGTTGATCTGCTCGCGCGAATAGAGGATGATGTCCAGAGCGGACGCCTGAGGGATCTCGCCAATGTCGCTTGCCAGAAAGTGCCGCTGCAGCACCGGCAGCTCGCCCTCGCGGCGCGCCTCGTACGCAGACTTGAGCATGTGCTCGTTCTCAGGCGTGATGCGCAGGTCGATCGCCTGCGCGCCGCAGAAGTTCTCCATGAAGACGTGCTTGCAAAACGGCGCGTACCCGGGCTCCAGGCACTGCTCCAAGCCCCCGCGCCGCTCGATCTCCTCGTTCACGCGCGCCGCGAAGGCCGCCTTGTCGAAGGCAATCTTGCCGGCCGCGCCCAGCTCCTTGCCGCCGGCCTCGGCGAACTGCCTGTACGCGAACTTGTCCAGGCTCACGAACCGCCGTGCCGCCGACATGCTGCCTGCCTGCCTGCCTGCCTGCCCGCTTGCCTACCCGCCGCCCGGCCTGCCTGCGTCTCGCGCGCGCAGCGCCCGGCCAACGAGCTCTGCCTCCTGCGCCAGGGCATGGCATGCCATGGCATGCAAAACTCTCTCGCCCGCCCCGATCGGTCGGTCGCGCGGCGCGGCGTCTCGGCAGCGGCGGGCGGGCGGCGAAGCCTGCCGGGGCCCGCGCGGCGGCGCCCGTGCATGCGCCGCGCGCTGGGCCAGGCGGCGCGGCGCTCGGCGGCCGCCCAGGGAGCCATGAGCGGCGGCCTAACCACCGCGGCGGCGCGGCGCGCGGCGCGCGCGCTCGCGAGCAAGGCGGCCGAGCCCGAGGAGAACGAGCCGGCGCAGGCCGCGGCGGCCGACGCCAAGGCCGAGCCCAAGGCGAAGCGCGGCGCCAAGAAGGCCGCCAAGGAGGAGGACGCGCCGGCGGCGGCCGCCAAGCCGAAGCGCAAGGCGACGAAGAAGGAGGCGGAGCCCGCCGAGGACTCGGAGGGCAAGACGACCAAGAAGAAGAAGGCCAAGAAGGATGGCGGCGAGGATGCGGATGCGGATGCGAAGGGGGGCGCACCCAAGCGGGCGCGCAAGACACCGGCCGAGCGCGACGCCGGCAAAACGGAGTTCCCGCGCGACCCGATCAAGCGCGCCCCCGTGACGGAGGACGAGGACCTCTTCAAGATGCTCACTTGGAACGTGAATGGGCTGCGCGCGCTCGTGCGCAAGCAGCCCGAAACGCTGCCCAAGCTCGTCGAGGACGAGCAACCGCACGTCGTGTGTCTGCAGGAGACAAAGATTCAGGAGTCCCACGTCAAGGAGTTCGAGTCGCTTCTGCCGGGCTACAAGAGCTTTTGGTCCTGCTCCACGGTCAAGAAAGGCTACGCCGGCACGGCCATTTTCGTATCGGAGAAGTATGCGCCGGATCAGTACACGGTGGACTACGGAATTGGTCTGGACAAGCACGAGGGCGAGGGCCGGTCGATCACACTGCGCCTGCCCTTTTGCAACCTCGTCGCGCTCTACGTGCCCAACGCCGGCCAAGACCTCAAGCGCCTCGACTACCGCACCAAGGAGTGGGACCTTGACCTGCGCACCTACCTGCGCGACTTGGCGACCGAGACCGGCGTGCCCTGTGTCGTGTGCGGCGACCTCAACGTTGCGCACCGCGACCTCGATGTGTGGAACCCCGAGGCCAAGCACGTGCCCAAGACCGCAGGCAGCACGCCCGAGGAGCGTGCGTCCTTTACCGAATTTCTCGAGGAGATGGGATACGTGGATGCCTTCCGCCACCTGCACGGTGACGTGCTGGGCCATTTCACCTACTGGTCCATGCGCACCAACGGCCGTCCCTTCAACCGTGGCAACCGCCTCGACTACTTTTGCATGCCGCGTGCCATGGCCGCGGCTGCAACCGAACCGGGCCACAACGCAGACCTGCCCGTTCGTCTGCACGACACCTATGTCCTGCACGAGCCCACCGTCGGCGTCAGCGACCACTGTCCGGTCGCCTGCACGCTTACCGTCAAGAGCTTGGGGGACCTTTAACGCTAGTCAAGTTACTACGAAAGCCTGGATGTTCAATGGAGTTTGCCTTCAAGGTGCGGCACATCGTTGAGACCATGAACGTTGTAGCGTCCAGCCCGCCAGCGGTCCGACGTGCGAGTGAACGAGAATTTCGCGGGCGGGTAGTTCCGGCTGCGCCAACCATACGTCGCTCTTTGACGCGCACAAGCGAACTTCTGGTCGTCGTCCCCCTCCCCCCATCAAGATGTCTTTGATTTTGATAAGAAGCAGGCAGTGCCAGTGAATTTATTGACTCGGCGGGGAATGCGCCTGCAGATCTCTCTCTCTCGGTGAAACGCGCAGTGCGCTTGCGGGGCAAATCCGCGCGGTCGCTCGCGCGGTCGCTCGCGCGCGCTTGCCCGCCTCCAAGGCGTGCTCCATACGTGGCGCGCGCTCCATACGTGGCGCGCGCCGCACGAGGGAATGGACAAGGGTGTCCCTCCCAGCCTCCATCAACGGCTTCGGCGCGCGTCGTCCTGTGTGATCATGGCAAGAGCGCTCGCCAAAACCCGCGCGCGGACAAAGCCTTGGGGAGCGACCGAAAGCGCAATGGAGACGTCGGGTGGCGCGCGGCGCGCGCGGCCGTGGTCGGCGTCGCCGCAGACGGCGCTGGCTGCGAGGGCAGCGAGCCTGGAGCGCGCGAAGCAAGGCCCGACCCGGCCGACTTCGGCCGTCGACCGTCTCCGCGGCGGCGGTGGCGGCGTCGGCGGCCTTGGCAGCGACTACGCTAATAACGACGGCACAGGCGACCCCTTGGTCGGGCTGCACAAGCGCAACTTGTACCAGGCGCATGCGAGGCGACTGCACTCGCGAACGCACAATGACCTGGACGAACAGCTGGACCGCCTGGCGGCAGCCATGAAGCGTGGGCCGGAGGCGTCCGACCATGACCTGCGCGTGTCGGCCATGGCGGCGCATGTGGGAAAGCAGGCGCGCGAGCGCCTGCTGCAGGAATCGACGCCAGCTGGCCAGACCTTGCCGCCCCGTGGGCGGCGGCCGCAGAGCGCTCGCGCGCCGCCATCTGTGCCCATTCATATTGCCAGCGAGCGCGCTGCCGGGGCGGCCAAGGCGTACGGTCAGGGAGCGACGCCCTTTACGCGACACGAGCCCGCCGAGGACGCGGAGAAATGGCTCGAGCACATGTGGCTCGCCAAGCGCACGCGCGAGATGGTCAACAACGCGCAAGAGGAGCAGGTCCGCAAGGCACTGCGGGACTGGGAGCGCGAGCGCGACCGCCGCGAGCGCGACTTTGAGAACGTGCTGCAGAAGCGCAAGCTGCTCCGCGGCTCCACGTTGCCCATGGGCATCAAGCGAGGACCTTCCGCCCACAGCAAGGGTGGCGATGCCGACGGCGATGCGCGCGTGGAGGATGACAGCGAGAGCGCGCGGCGGTCGCGCATGGAGCGCAACCTGCAGAGCTTCGAGTCCGCAGCGGCCGCCTCGCAGTTGCCCGGCGGACATCCATACCGTCAGCATTCCGCAAGCACGGCCGAGCAGCTGCGGAGACCACGATCCGCAGTGCCAGCCCGGCGCGCAAACTCCTTTTCGGGGCCCAGCGGGCCTGCCTTTGTCCAGCCACCGATGCGCTTTCGCCACGTCGCGCCTGCACACAAGGCGCCTCAGCGTCGCGTCCTCGAGGGTCGCGGCGCGGCGCCCGAGACGCCGGAGAGCGCGAGTGATGAGGAGGTCGTGGATGACCAGACGCCCGAGCACGACTCGGAGTCGGAGTCCAAGTACGCGGACCCAGAACACGCGGCCGCCGGGGAATCTAAGGCCGCCGAGGAATCCAAGATGGCTGACGGCCTTGTTGCGCTGCGCAGCAAGGCGCGCGACGCGCGGTTCGCCTGGGGCGACACCGAGGACAAGGAGGTGGATGTGTTGGACGCCGCGGCGCGTGAGCGCGCGCCCTCCCATAAGCTCACCACGCAAGACGGCAAGGTGCACTACATCTCGGAGCGAATGAGCAACCAGCTCGAGGAGTGCCGCGCTATCTTGGACCGCTTCGACGACCGCGGTCTTGCCGGCGAGGTGTCGGCCGAGACGCTGCACAATGTGCTCGTGGCCCCGCAGGATCTGCCCTACGAGCTCGCAATCAAGCACATGCTTGGCCCCGGTGGCGCTCTTCGCCGGGATCCAATGCGCGCATTGGCGCTTGCCGCGGCCGCGGGCGGCAAGAAGAAGTCGTCCAAGAAGGGCAAGAATAAAGCGGGCGGCGCCAAGAAGAAGAAGGCAGGTGCCGGAGGCGCGAAGAAGAAGAAGTCGGGCGCTGCCTCGCCGAAGAAGAAGAAGAAGAAGTGAGAGCTTGATTATCAACATGCTGTCCACCTTCCTTTTTGCCTTCCTTGTCCAGGAGCAAGATGGCATCGCCAAAGACATGCTGGAGGACAGCGAGAAAATTCACATCGTGCAACCCCCTCTCCCCCCCAAAAATCTACCAGAGCAGAAACCCGAAGCGCTCATCTAGGTCCTCGCGAAGCTGGCGCGCTGAAGGCGGCAACCACGTGTTGGACTTGTGTAGCGCCGCAGTGAGCGCGTCCAGGTGCGCAGCGGTGAGCGTGAGGATGCCTAGCTGCGGGTCGACGCCCTCGGCGGCGGCCTGCGAGCGAAAGGTGACCTTGAGCACTGGGATCATCTCGGGCCCGGTCTCATTGGTGCGCACCCAGGAGTCGGTCGTCCACAGCTGCAGACGCAGGGCGCGGCCCTCCGCGTCCCGCGCCAACACCGTGCGCACCTCGTGTGTCTCGCTGAGGCGGGCGAGCTTGGCGCCCACGACCGCGCCGGCGAAATCGTCGTACGCAGGACCCAGGGCCGGCGCGCCGTCCGCCGTCCGCACGCAGTGCTTGAAGAGGCGCGCCTCCTTGCACGCGACAGCATCCTGGGCGCTCACGGGCAGCACGGCGTCGCCGAGCCAGCTGGAGCAACCGGCGCACCCCACGGCGCGGCGCACCAGATGCGCCTCGGCGCGACTGGCGTCGTCCACGGCTTCGTGGACGGCGGCAAGTTCCTGGCAGAGCGCCACAGCACCGGGCACGAGGTCGTCGCAGCTCACGTCGACGTAGGCCTCGTCCAAAAGCAGAACCCCCTTTCGAGCGGTGACGGCTTCGGCGCGAAAGGCGCGCGTGGCGGCGGCGCCTTCTTGGGCCGATTGCTCGTACGTCTCGGGGGGCACGCAAGTGAGGTGCTCGAGCATCTCGGTCCATGGCATGAGCGGCGCCTGTTGCACGTTCTCGAGCGGTTCGCAGACTCGTGCGCCGCACTTACGGCAGAGAAGGCCCTGCGAAAAGAAGTCTCTGTCCAGCTCGGCCGGCGCCGGGTGCAATAGCTGGCGCTGCTGGCGCGCGTTGGCGGCCGTGAACATGTTGCTAAAGGCGAGGCGCGCCGCGAGGAAGTCGCCATTGTGAAAGCTCAGCGTGCTGCGATCCAAGTCGACCTGCTCGTCCACAGAGAGGCCGAGGTACGGCACGAGGTGCTGGCTGTCCTTTTGCGTCGCGTCGAGATTCACGGCGCGGCGCGGCGCTAGGACGCGCACGTGGACCTTCTCGTCCACGGTGAGCGTCGGGATTCGCGGGTCCGGGTTGTCCGTCATGCGCTTCGCCGGGAGGTTGGTCCCGGCCAGATCAGGTCTGCGTGCGCCGTCTGGAAGCGCCTGCAGCGGCATGTACAGCCAGTAGCAGAGCAGGTTGGGCTCCTTGAGCAGCATGAAGGGAGGCAGGGGGTCCTTGCCCTGCACGCAGGGCGCAAAGTCCGCGCCACGAATCTCGATGATCTGCGAGCGGCCGGCGCAGCGACGTCCCTGGTCAGCCATGTAGCGGAACTCGAAGAGACCCTGCTGGCGCGGACGGCGCATTCGCACCGTGCCGGCGCGTGCATCGCCCAGGTCGGTCTCCAAGTTCCAGTATTCCTCGGCGTCGCGCACCTCGTAGGCGTACAGACCGATAAAATCGGCGCTTCGATCTGGCGCGGGCCTTGGGCCGTCGGCCTTGAGCACGCCGGCGATTTCGTAGTCGACCACGAGAGTCTGCGCATCGTCCGAGGCGCGGCGAGCGTCCAGCAGAACCTGAAAGCTGGATAAAGGCGCGCCCTCTTCGGCGATGTGCACCTTGGCGGCGGACTCGGAAGCTTGCGCTGACACCGGCGCTGCAGGCGCGGTTGCGGCTGCGGCGAGCGAGGTGGACGCCTGCACGAGGTCCTGCCGCTTGCGCTCCAGGTCTTCGACCTCCTCGCGCGAGATGGACGCCTGCGCCTCGCGGACGCATCTCTCAGCCTGCTCTCTGGCTTGCAACGCGGTAGCGTGCGCGGCAGCGGCCTGGCGGAGCTCGTCGACGGCCGCTCCAGCCTCCACGAGCCCGAGGCTCGCGGCAAAGGCCTGAACCTGCTTGGCCTCCTTCTCTGACGCGCCACAGCGCCGGCCAGCCTCCATGATGGCCTTGGACGCGAGGCCGTTGTCATCGGCCTCATGCGCGGCGCGCGCGAGCCGCAGCCACCCCTTGACGAAGTCGTCCGGCGCGTGCTGCAGGCAGGCGAAAGCGCTCTGCACGGCATCCTGCACCTTGCCCTGCTGCAGCTGCGCATGCGAGAGGTTCGACCACGACAAGTAGCACGTCTCGTCCGCTGCGACGGCCGCCTCATAGCAGCGTGTCGCCTCGCGCGCGTCGCCGCGCCCAAGCGCCGCGTTGCCCTCGCTGCGCAGCGCCGCGGCCATGTCGGCCGGCGACTCCGCCGTGTTGCTCATCGCCGCCACGAGCGTCGGCTTCAGCGCATGCGCCGGCGCCGTGGTGGCCCGCCCCCAAGCGTCTCGCGGGCGCCGTGCGCACTGGCGCCAGAGATGGGGTTCTGCGCTTGAGCTTGATGAGCTCTCTCTCGTGTGCTGCGCCACTGGCACTGCTGGCCGTCGTTAAACGCGGCCATGGGACCACTAGCCTACAGAAGAAGTCTGGTGAGGGACGTGAGCGACAGCGTCCGAGGACCAATCGAACCACGCCACACGACGCTGGTCGGCAAGCGTCGGCAAGAGGAACAGCAAGGATGACTCAAGCAGTTGGTCTGCTACTACAGGTCGTGAGAAATCTCTTTTCTACTACTGGTACTGTACATCGTTGGGATCGTGAACGACGGCGCGAAGGAAATGGGGGCCGGCGCTCTCCTCGCTCCTGGGATCTGCTCTTCGTTTAGCTCAGGTGGATCTTGCGGCCAGTGGCCTGGTCGATGGCGACGGTGCGCTTGTCAAATGGGCAGCAGAGGCAGAAAGGGCCAACGAGGAAGCAGGTGCTAAGCGCGATGCAGAGGCTCCACTTGCCACAATAGTGCTCCTCGTGCAAGATCACCGGGCCCTGCAGATTGTGCCCATGCAGGCGCGGGTCGCCACGCGGCTCGACCGGGACGCCCATGGGCACGTCGCGCTGCTGCGGCATTTCATTATGACCATGACCCTTGAGCGCCATCTTGCTTGCTTGCTTTCACTCGCTCGCTCCCTCGCTCGCTTGCTCGCTCGCTTTCCGGGCTGGGTGGTCTGCTGGTTACAGGCTCGAGCGTCGTTCGGGTTATGCCAGCCCGTCGCCCTTCGCAGCGCCGCGGCCGGTGCGCGAGCCAGCGAGGCACAGGTTGCACGTTCCTTCCAGCCTCAGTGACTCTTGCGCGACCGCCCGGACCACACCAACTTGGAGCAAGCCGGCTATGCGCCCGCGCGGCGTGCGGTTGGCCACACGACCGCACGCAACGCCTGCCAGCGTATCGCTCGGTGCTGCTTCATTGTTGTAAAAAGCAAAGTTCCCAAGACTCGTCCAGGCGCCAGTTCTGCCTGAGATTCTGAGGCTACGGGACACTCCTGTCCCGTCCCGCTGTCTGTCTCCTTGCGTCTCGAGACTCTCGTGTGGTGGTGTTGTGCGTGCGTACCAGATGATCGCAAGCTGGCAGGCCGATCAGTCGCCGGCAGCGCCTCCGCGGAACCTGGCTTAGGTTCACGATTTCGCTCTGTCCAACCCACGACAGTCTGACGCTGCAGCGCGCAGCCTGCAGCACGAGGCGTGGCTTTTTTTTCGCCATGTAAGTTTGCTGACCGGGTCGGAGGCTAGTTCCGAGCCGAACCTGTTTCTTCGCAAGTGCAGAGGCTCATCATCGTCGAGGGGGCTCCATGCTGAGGAAGAGGCAGGCCGGTCAGGTCGGCTGTGCGCTGGCTGACGACAGCCTCAGCGTCGAGGAGGACGCCGCCGCCACGGACCGGACCTGCGGTACGACGCCGTTGCGGAACTTGAAACTCGGAATGAGCGCCTTGCTGGGCGGCGCATCCATCTCTCTTTTCGTGCTTCAACTTGAAACTTGGAATGAGCGCCTTGCCTTGCTGGGCGCAACGTGTTCCATTTATCTTTCTTTAGTTATTAGAGATCGGCGCGGGCGATGGAGTCGAGGACGGCATTGCCATCCTTGAAAAAGGCGCCGAGGAGCTTGTAGTTGGTGAAGAGGTCCTGGACTGCGCACTGCTCGCGGATGGAGTGCATGGAGAGTTGGGCGACGCCAAGGTCGACGGTGCGGATGCCAGTGTTGGCGGCGACGATAGGGCCAATCGTGGTGCCGCAGGGGCAGTCGTTGCGAACGACGAACTCCTGGATGGGGAGCTCGTGGCGGCGGGCGAGCTCGCGCACGAAAAAGCCCGTGACGGCGTTGGTTGCATAGCGCTGGTTGTCGTTGGTCTTGATGACGGTGCCGGCGTTCATCTTGGGGCTGTGGTTCTGCTCGTGCTTCGAGGCGTAGTTGGGGTGCACGGCATGGGCGCCGTCGGCAGAGATGAGGAAGGACTTGGCGAGGCCGACACGGAAGGACTCGAGATCGCCGTCCTTGACGAAGCAGTGCGAGATGCGCTCGACGGCGTCGCGCATAATGGGCGAGCCGGCGCCGACGTTGCTCTGCGAGCCGCACTCCTCGTGGTCGAAGAGCACAAGGACAGAGACGGCCGAGTCCTCGGCGAGGTTGGCATCCGTGGCAAAGTCAGCGAGCGCCTCAATGCCGGTGAAGCAGTGCATCTGGTTGTCGAGGCGCGGGCTGAAGATGAATGCGTCGTCCAGACCGCCGATGGTGGCGCCCTGCGTGTCGGCGAGCGTAAGCTCGAGGTCGACAATGTCCTCCGGGCTGCAGCCGATTTCCGTGGCCAGGAGGCCGAGGAACTCGGGCGCGTGGCGCTTGTCGAGGCCGCCCGCCTTGGCGCTGCCCTCGTCGGCGCCCTCGGTCTCCTTGTTGAGCGCCTCATTCACGAGACCCAGCACGGGCGTCATGTTGTCCTCCTTGTTGAAGGCAAAGGCGCTGCGCTCGCTGGCAGACTGCAAATGGATGGCAAGGTTCGGCACGCGCAGCACGGGCTTGTTTACGTGCAGCAGCGCCTCCTTGTAGGCGCCCTCGCCCGTGCGCACAATCGCGCGCCCCGCCACGCCCAGGTCACGGTCGAACCACGTGTGCCAGAGCCCGCCGCCGTAGCACTCGGCGCCCAGCTGCAGGTAGCCATTCTTGGACCGCTTCGACACGGGCTTGACCTTGAGCGCCGGCGAGTCGGTGTGCGCGCCCACCACCTTGAAGCGCTCCCCCGCCGCGAACTTGCCGCCGACCGTGAAGGCCACCAGGGTGCTCGCGTTGCGCGTGTAGTAGTACTTGCCCTGCGTCTCCACCTTGCCCTTCCAGATCGTATCCTCGCGCAGACGCTCGAACCCACACGCCTCCAGCCGCCGCACCGCCTGCGCCACGCAGTGGAACGGCGTCGGGCTACCGTCCACGAACGTCGTGAACTTGCTCGCGAACTCGCGCGCCGTTGCAGTCTGCATCGAGGCCCCGCTCATCCTGACGTCCGAACGTCCGAACGTCCGTCCAGGCGCCTAGCGGTGGAGCGTGAAGCGCGACGCTTGATGCCGCTCGCCTGCCCGCCTGCCCGCCTGCTCGCCTGCTCGCCTGCTCTTTAACGTTTTGCTCCCGCGCGCCCTCGTCCGACGTATTTGATTTTGGATACGCGTCCGAACCGCGGCGAAGCAAGCGAGACAAGGTAAAACCTGCCAAGTGCAAGGCAAGACAAGGCAAGACACAAACAAGGCTCAGGCCAAGGGATAAAAGGTCGATAAAAGGCCAAGGCAAGGCAAACTCAAAAGTCAACGCCGAGCTCAGGCAGGCTGCCTCTCACAAAGGACATCATGAATCACACAGGTCTACTTTAATGAGGCAAAAGGGTATCAGATGTGAGCGAGCTCGCTCATGGCGATCAAAAGTCGTCGTCGCTGGCGGCCACGGCACGCAGGCTCTTGGCAGGAGGCGAATCGTCCTCACCACCGTCCTCGCCATCCTCGTCGCCAGGGGCGTCGTCGGCGCTAGCCGCGACGGAGGAAGCTGTCGAGGAAGCCGAGGAGGACTTGCGCTTGGATGAGCGCGTGGAAGCGGTGGACGAAGCAAAGTCGCCGCTACCGCTGGCGCCGCCGCCAGAAGCGCCGAGCTCCTGGAGCGCCTTCTCGCTCTGTAAGAGCGTGACGAGCTGATGCAGACGGAAACGGCGGCCGTCGGCGTGAGCCAGGAGGTGGTCCGGCCCAGCCTTGGCGCCGGCGGCAACCTCAGCGTCGCGCATGTGGCGCGGGTAACGGCCGAAGACCTCGGCGCTGGCGGCGTGCGGGTAGACGGGACGGAAGCCACCGACGCGTGCGTGCTCGCGAAAGGTGGCGAGCAGGTACTCGAGGTGGTCGGTGCCGAGGCGCGCGGCGTCGCGCGTGCCGCCGACGGCCCTGGCCCAGGTGGCGAGGCGCGGGGCGAGCTTCGGCACCATGGAAGCCTCGCGGTTGAAGACAAGAGCGACGAGGTCGCGCGCCATGTAGCGCTTGGTGAAGTCGTAGTGCGTCTTGCCGTTGCCAGTGAGGCGGAGGCTGGGTTCGCCGTTGATCTCAACGACGCGCGGCTGCAGGGCGGCGTCGAAGAGCAGGTCGACGCCGAGCAACTGGTAGCAGTTCTCGCAGCGAAAGCCCTCGGGCTCCATGTGCTTGAGGAACTCCGTCTCGGCGGAGAGCAGGGCCATGCCGATGGCGCGCTGCATGCGCGGGAAGACGTCGCGATAAAAGTCGACCGACTGCGTCTCCTTGAGGTACTCGCTGAGCTTCTTCAGCGACCAGGTGATGTCCTTGAGCTGCGCGCCCTCGGTCTTTTTGTTGAGCGAGGTGTTGGTGAGGCAGGCCTCCTTGTTGTTGTCGCAGTCGCTGGTGTACGGCTTGGTGCTGATGCGCACAAGGCCTCGGTTGTACACATAGGCACGCAGTGGGTGCACCGAGGTGCACAGCACGTAGGTGCGCATGTCCCACTTGAAGTCGGCGATGTTGCCGTCGAGGCCCTCCTTGCGGATGAGGTGTGGCTCGTTCATGTAGGTCTGGATGACGTTAGAGGTTGACTTCTCGCGCTCGAGGTTGTCCAGGCCGTCGACGATGTAAATGCCCATGCCGGCGCCGAGCGAGCGCGGCTTGGCGATGAAGCGGCTGATGCCATTGTCGCGCGCGTAGCGCGCCATCTGCGAATAGTCCGTGGGCATCACCCAGCAAGGAAAGGTGAAGGAGAGCAGGTCCTCGTCCTGCACGCCATGCGTGGCGCTGGAGATGGTGCGGCAGAACTTGTGCTTGCTCCAGAGCACGTCGCGCAGCGCCTGGATGCGATTCACCTTGCGCGTCTTGCCAATGGCGAGGAACTCCTTCGGGTCGAAGCAGTGGTCCGTGTTGAAGGAGAGGCAGACGATGACCTCGTATTCATCGCCACGCAGCTGCGCTGACGTGTACAGGCCGGACTTGGGCCGCGGCAGGACGGTAATGTCCTCGCGCGCGAAGGCCGCCTTGTACACGGGCAGGTCGCGCTTCACGTAGCCGGCCTGGCCGAGCGGAAGCACGCGGATCTCAGACTGATTCCAGCCGGCGTTCATGGCCAGCTCCAGCGCGGCGAGCTGCCGCGCGAGGCTGGAGCCGGACAAGGACCCCACGTCCGCCGACTCCAGCCCGCGCTTGACGAGCCGCTTCGCCTCCCCGGGCACGGCCTGCCCCAGGCCGCCCAGGTCCTCGCGGATGCGCTGGAGGGGGCTCCGCAGGTCCTCCTCGGGCTCCAGCGACAGCGCGCCACCGCTGCCGCCCGCGTCGCGCACCGTGCCGGCCAGCGCGCCGCTTGCCTCGTCCCGGACGGCGCCGCTCAGGGACCCTGGCCCTGCCGCGGCGCGCGGGTCGCGCAGCAGCAGCACCTGCACCATGAGCAATAGCAATAGCAAGATGACCACCGCGCCGAAGCGCTCCGGCTTGGATTTGCACGCCAGCAGCACGAGCCGTAGCCTCCGCAGCGCCTCCTCCTTGTTGTACGGCACCTGCTTGACGCGCTTGCGCCGCTTGGAGCCGACCTTCGTCCCCATCTTCTCCTTGCCCGCCGGCGCCGCAACGCCCGCCGCTCCCGCGGCAGGCGACGACGCCGCCTTCAGCTGCCGCTGCGTCCTCCCGTACGCATGCACTGCCTCGCGGCGCCGCGCCGCGAGCGCGCGCGCCGCTGGGCCTGCCTGCCTGCCTGCCTGCCTGCCTGCCGCCGCGCGCCCTGCGCTCCTGCGAGCCCGGCTCCCCGCCGCCTGCGCGTCTCGCTCGGCCTGGCCGCCGCCGCCGCCGCCGCCTGCCGCGGGCCGCTGCGCGCCCGCCGCCGCCGCCGCCGCCGCCGCCGCCGCCGCCGCGCGCCGCGCCGCCGCCGCCGCCGTTCGCGCTCTGCGCCGGGTAGCCCGCCGGCTACTACTCGGCGCTGGCCCCAACCGCCGCGCCGCCAGCCGCGCCCCGCCTCGCCTCGCCGCGCCGCGCCGCGCCAGCCGCGCAGCCCGCCGCCGCCGCCCGCCGCGCGCCGCCCTCGCGCGCCGCCCTTTTGCAGCTCTGCGCCCGCGCCGCGCCCGCGCGCGGCGAGCGTGCCGGCGCCCACGCCGCGCTCGTACGCGCCGTCGCGCTCGCTGGCGGCGACCAGGGACGAGGGCGGGGACCGCGAGGCCGGCGAGGAGGAGGAGGAGAAGGAGGAGGAGGAGGAGGAGGAGGAGGAGGAGGAGGAGGAGGAGGAGGCGGAGGAGGAGGAGGAAAAGGAGGAGGGCGGCCACGAGGACGAGGACATGCACGAAGACGAGGAGGCGACGGAGGTCCCCGGAGGTGCTGCCTCGGCCTGTGCCTGTGAGGCGAGGCGAGGCGTCTCCGCAGGTCCGCAGGACGGCCCGCGGGCTGCGGCTGGTCGGTCCTCGGTGAGGCGGCGATGGTGCCACCCGTACCACCACCACGAGTTGGTGCCAGGGTCCACAGCCTGAGCGCGCGGGCTTCGGCAAGGCAACGCGGGTTCTGCGGGAGGATCGCAGCCGCAGCAGCAAGTTGCGGTGCTGGCCGGCGTGGCTCATCAAGGTCAGGGCAAGCCAAGACTCGTTGTTGTTGACAGGAGGGGGGAAAGAAGATCGTCTGACACTGGAGCCGGCTGGTCTGACGGACACTGGAGCCGAGACTGTCTCTTGCGACGGCGGTGCTGCTCGATGATGCGTGACATAGGACGGCGCGCCATTGCTTCAGGCAGGATTCAGACGTAGCCATCGTACCAGTCGTGCAAGGCGGAGGCGCCCTCGAGGAGGTGGCTAGTGAGCAGCGCGATGCCGGCAGCGGCGCAGCATGCACTGGCGACGAGCCAGGAGGAAGAGGTGAAGGAGAGAAAGTCGAGACTCTGGCGGTGCGAGCGGTTGCCGACGAAGACGGTGGAGCCGTCGTCGAGCGGGCGCAGGTAATAGCCGTCGCCGGAGGGCGCGCGCCGCACGACACCGTAGGCCCAGAGCTCGGCGTCGAGCGGCAGGAGCAATTCGCGGCTGGTAAAGCCGACAGTGCGCGGGTTGGAGCTGGAGGCTGGCTCCGAAAAGACCTCGGTGGAGTTCTCGAGGCGCACAAAGGAGCGGCCGTCGGTGAGCGAGACGCCGTGCAGCTCGAGCGCAAGGCGCGGCGCGCCCCCGCGCGCCTGCGTGAGCTCCACGACCTCGAGCTGGTCCACGTCGCGCTCGACGAGATGCTCCTTGACGCGCACGCTGCTGCTGCTACTCTTCTTGGTCTGCTCCTCCTCGCCGCCGCGCTGCTTGGCGCGCCGCCGCGACGACTCCCCGCGCTGCTCGTCCGCCAGGCGCACCTTGCTGACCACGAAGGCGACGCACGGCCGCCCGGACAGCTTGCCGACCAGCTCCGGCACGCCCTCCAGGCGCGTGCGCGCGTGCGCCGGGCCCTGCACCACGCGCAGCTCGCCCACGTCCGCCTCGCCCAGCTGCTCGCTCGTCCGCACGCCATGGTCGAGCGCCTGCCGCAGCCGCCGCACGCGCTCGCGCGCCCGCACGTGCGCCGTGAAGCACAGCCAGGCCGCGGCCACCAGGCCGGCGCCCACGCCCGCCGCCGCGTGCTCCGCCATGGCCGCGCGCGGGTCCTCCTCTCGCGCGTTGCAGCTCTGCTCGTGCAGCGAGCGCGCCAACGAGCAGCCCGAGGCGCAGAACCCGAACCTCGCGCTCGGCATCTCTCGCGCCGCCATGCCCGCCGCAGGCCGCGGGCGCGGGCGCGGGCGCGGGCGCGGGCGCGGCGGCAGCGCGGCCGGCGGCGACGCCGGCGCCGGCGCGAACGCCGCGGCGGTCGCGACGGCGACCTCAGGAGGCACCAACAGCAAGAAGGGCAAGACGCGCAAGGCGGCGGCGCCCGCCGTGGTCGTCCCGAGCGAGCAGGCGCTGGAGCGGCGCGTGCAGGAGCTGGAGCGAAAGGCAGCGGACGCCGACGTGCTGGAGGAGGCGCGCCTGGAGCTCCGCAGCCTGCGCTGCGGCGTCTGGGAGCTGCTGCACGTCGGCCTGGTGGACCGCGTCGTCAACGTCTCTCTGCGCGAGGGCCGCCTGCGCGACCTCTGGCTGAGCGTTGAGGACGCGCTGGCGGCCGGGGCGGCCGCCGCGAGGCACGAGTGCTTCACCTGCGGCCGCGCCAGGCTCAATTTCGCGCAGGCCGCCGCGCTCGCCGGCCACCCGGACGCGCTTGCCGCCCTCGTGAAGAAGTCCGATGCCGCGCCGCAGTTCCAGGCCAGCCCAAGCCCGCTGCGCCTCGCGGCCGAGCAGCTCGCGCTCGTCGCCGAGACAGAACCGACCGCCCCGGCACTGCGCAAAGCCTACGAGCGCGCCGCGCTCCTTTGTCTCGAGGCGCTGCCGCGCGACACGGCGCTCGCGCCCGAGGACGACGCGCGCTGTCAGGACGCCGATGACACGGCCTCGCACGGCATCCTCTTGCTCGCTGCACGGGCCGGCTCCGAGAAGCTCTGCCGCCTGCTCTGCGAGCGCGGCTGCACGCTGCAGGCGCTTGCCATCTTCAAGGCGCTCGAGAACGGTCACGCAGACACCGCGGACCACTTGCTGCGCCACCTACTCGAGCACGCCGACGCCGACGAGGCCGCCTATGCACAGCAGACCACACCACACGTCGTCGTCGAGTGCGCAGCCAACGGCTCGCTCGCCTTCGACTGCTACATGCACCTCATGTCCACGCTCGACGAACTCGGGATACCGGTCACAGTCTATGACTGGACCGGCCGCACGCCGCTGCACGTTGCCTGCTTTGCCCAGAACGTCGACCCGCTCGCGCTTGACCTTCTCGCGCGCGGCGCCGACCCCTCTGCGGTTGACGCGCACGGCCGGCTCCCGGAGGACTACCTCTCGCGCCTTGACAACGCCGCACTCCTTCACATGTTCCGCTTCTACGCGAACGATGCGGCCGCCGGTCTGCGCGACAACGCCGCCCGTGGCTGACTGACTGGCCCAAGCTAAGAAGGCCAAGAAGAAGGCCGGCATCCATCCGCGCGTCAAAATTGAGCAACTGGTAGCTCTTCTACACTGGAGCCAGACACCTTGCTCTTGGCTCCTTCCTAGCCTCAAGCGCGCGCACGGCTGGCCGCCGGGCGAAAGATCACCTGCAACATCTCGCGTGAGCCAGTCTCGCCCGTGTATGCCGCCGTGCACGTGGGCGAATGGATGACGCGGTCGTTGTCCCACAACAAGAGGTCACCTGCGCGCCACCGGTGGCGGTACACGGCGCGCTCGTCAAAGTCGATCTCGTCGGCGCGCGCCAGGAGCGTGTGCGGGTCTACAGGTCCGACTTTGGTCGGGCCGAGGCCCTCGTGCAGGATGCGCTCAAGGAGATCTCGAGAGGTGTCCACGTCCATGCCCTCAAAGTGCAAAAAGTGCCGCATGTCCACCGTGAGGCCCACAACGCGGCCCTCCGCGTCGCGGCGTACCAGCGGTAGCACGTAGTCGCGCTGTGGCTCGTGCGGGGCGGAGCGCGACTGCGCGGCGCGTGCGATGCGCGTCCCCAGTGGGCTCATGCGGAAGCCGTGCCGCGCATCCTCCGCTGACGTGCTCCGGCGGCCCGAGACGAAGCGGTCACCGAACCGGCATTGCAGCGTGCTCGCCAAGGCCCTTGTGTCGGGCCGCATGCGAGCCAGCATGTCGTGCGGCCATGCGAAGAGCGTGTCGCCGCCGCCGCGTCTCGGCGCCCGCACGCAGTACAGCGCCGTCCAACGCTCCAGGCCGTCCATGTGCCACTCCGCGCCCGTCTCGCACAAAAGCGCGCCCTCCACGTTGCCCAGCCTGCGCATGCGCGGGTAGCCCTCGACCTGGCCCTCGCGCCGCGGCCCGAGGCGCGCCGCCGCCTTGCCGCCCTTGAGGTCCATCGCCATGGCCGCGTCCCCGCCCACGAGCCGCACGACGCGCGCCAGTTCGTCCGGCCCAAGTACGCCGGCGCGCACGAGCGTCAGCCCGCGCGCCGCCACCTCTTGGCGCGCGCGCGAGGCCTCTTCAGGCGTCATGGATCTCGTTCTTTCGGAGACTGTGGACGGTCGCCTTTGATCGCGGCGCCGGGCGGCGGGCGTCCCACGTCGTCGAGGTCAACCAACGCCAACAGTTGAACAGCTACGGAGCTGTTCGCGTCGGGAAATCAAGCCCGTGTGTGATGGCGGCGCAACGCGAGCGTCGATGCTCTTCTTTGGCGGTGCGCCACACCGTTACTTTCACAACACAACCCGGTGATTGACGCCATGGCCATCGGTGAACAAGCGTTTGGCAGGACGATCATGGCCGACGAACTGCGCAACTTCTCCACGCAGCTCTCCAACGCCTACTCTTTCAAGTCAACCTCTCAGGACACTTACTCTAGCTAGCTAGAGATCGATCTGGGAGGTCCATGATCTTAACTACCTGCCGCGACTGCGACTGCTTTATCGTCGCCAAAGAGAGAAATGTTTGACTTTTTGGGGGGGTGTCTGTTCCTGATCTTGGGCGTTCCTGGCCGCCCAGCGACCAGACCACCACAAAAGGATCCGAGGATCCTTTTGCTTGATTCAGAATCCCAGAAGAGAAGCCGCCTTGGACAAACCCAGAATCGTTTTGTCTAGAGATGAGGGGGGTCCTTGGAGGTCAAGTTCCATTCATGTTCGCTCTCGTCGTTGCGTCAGACTGCGCGTCCGGCACTGGGGCGCGCCGGCACGATCAGACGTCAAAACCAAAGGTAGGCAGAGCAGTACACGGGCCCGTGGGCTTCCACGGGTCGGCGCCGTAGCCAAGCGCCCGGTAGGCGCGCGTCACGATCGGGTTGGCCTGCACCGCAGCAGTGAAGTCAGCACGCTGCTTCTCCGCGTACTTGAGGCCAAAGTACCGGCTGTGCTTGACCGTGTAGAGGCGGACGCTGCGCGGGATGGTGTCGGCGGCGCGCTTCTCCGACGTGCCGGTGAAGTTGGACAGGCGCCAGAAACAGTCAGTGTCGCCCAGGACAAAGTCCTCGATGCGCACGATGAGGAAGTTCTCCGGTCGCAAGTGCGCCCGGCCCCATGCGAGAATGTCGAGATTGAGCCTGCTCCAGAGCTCGATCCTGTTCGCAAAGGATTCGTGACACAGCGGCGAGTGCTCGGTGTGGTAACGCCTGCATATGGAGTTGAAGAAGTAGTGGTTGTCGCCTGCGGCAATGTCGCGGCCGTCACGCGTGATGTGCACGTACTTGAAGTTGCTCTGCAGCACGTGCTGCACGTACGGCAGCACGAAGGAAACGCGCGGGTGCTTGAAGCCCCAGAGTCCAAACGGGTGCATCGTGGCGTACGCGCTCTTGGCTGTGTACTCGCGCGTCTGCGCGAGCAGCGCGCGGAAGAGCGCAGCGGTCCACTGCACGCCCTGCTCCCAGATCAGGTCATCGCCCACGCAGCCGCGCTCATACGCGAGAGAGCTGCAAGACTCGATCGACCTGCTGTAGAACACGTAGGACTTCACTACATCTTGCACTACGTCGCCGTGCGGGCCGCAAGTCTCCGTGCGAAAGCCGTTGATGAAGAGACGCGAGTCGCGGGAGTCCTTCTTTACCGTCGTGCCGAACTTGCCCATCCACACGCCTAGCTGAGTCACGAGATACGCCACAGCGCGCGTGCCTGAGTCGCCAATTCCGCCCAACACGAGTGGAATAGATGCGCCGTCCAGCTCCGCGGTGAGCTGCCGCAGCTCATCCGCTGCGGCCCTGGCGCTCCGCTGCCGGCAAGGCGCGTCGGCCGCCACCTGGAAGAGCGACTTGACCACTACGGGCATCTCCTCCTCCTCCTTCTCCTCCTTGGGCGGAGCCAATGCCGCGATCGCATCCTCGTTAGGCAATCGCAACGCCGGTGACGCGCTCGCGAGCTCGGACGTCTCTTCCGCCACCTTCGCCGTCGCCGCCTCCGCCGCCTCTTCCTCCTCCTGCTCTTCCTCTGCGAGCACTCCGCGGTCAGCCACGAGCAGCTCCTGAACGCGCTGGCTCGGATCTGTCTGCAACGCGACGCCGACCGGCATGAAGAGCCGCTCCCAGACGCGCGTGGGCGGCTCCATCGTCACAAAGACCGCCGCATACGCGGTCACCAGCGCGTAGATGACCAGCCACCTCCAGCTCCTCAGCTCCCTCCTCACGCCCCTGTCTTGCAGGCACCTGCGCACGTCGTCCACGCTCACCTCGCAGCGCCTCCTTGCCGCCTCCTTGCCGCGCGCCGCGTCCTCCTTCTCCCCGCCGCCCATGTCGGCGCCCGCGTCGCCGTTGTGTCCCGCGTCCCACCGCCTCTCGCGCCGGCTCGCGCCGCCCAGCGCCCAGGGCCCGCCCCACGCCGCGCCGCGCCGAGCCGCGCGCAGCCGCGCCGCGCCAAGCCGCGCCGCGCCAAGCCGCCCGGCCGTCCAGGTCGCCCGGCGCGGGCTCCGCTCCGCCGCCTCGAACTCGTACTGGTCGCCGCCGCCGCCGCCGTTCGGCACGCGCCCGCCGCGGCCACCGGCGCTGCCACTGGCGATGGGACGCTTTCCGGGTGCTCTTCCGGGTGGCCCCGGCAGTGGCGGCGGCGGTGCGGCGCAGGGCGCGCCCGCTTCGAGGCGGCCGGGCGCCGGCGCGCGCCGCTCGCGGGCTCCGCGGGCGGGCGGCGCGGCGCCCCGAAGCGGCGCGGCCCGAGGCAGGAAGGCCCGGTCCTGGGCGGGCGCCAGGCCGGCCGGGCGGATCGATCCCACCTCGGGCCGCAACTGGTCTAACGGACACCGGCGGTCACGGTCTTCGAGTCCGCGGCGCACTGGCACAGCCTGAGAGAGCGACCGTCTGAGGAAGTGCTGCACAGTCGGAGGTCGCGAGGCGCGCGGATGGGCGATGCTGCGCGCGGAGGACCAGGGCAGGAGCGTGCGCAAGGGCAGGTTCGTGGACCCGGGCCGGTTCCGCAGGGTAGGTTGGGAAGGGACTGCGAGGGCGCGAAAGACGATGGCTGACGCAGGACGGGCGAGCAGGCGCTGGGAGACGGGGTGTATGACTCGCTGAGGTACTACGAGGCGGCGGCGGAGATCGTGCAGGAGGGCGAGGAGGATGACAAGTCGGCGAAAAAGTTCCACCGCATCGTGCTGCTGACGGAGGCGGTGCTCTTCGTGCTGGACGTGGGCAAGCAGGAGCCGAAGCGCAACGTGTGGGCGGGCGAGGGCGCGCACAAGCCGATTCTGCTGCAGGACGTCATCGCGGTGACGCCGCTGCAGAAGCGCTCGGAGATCTTTGCCGAGGATGAGCTCAACAAGACTGTGCGGCACTTCGAGGTGTCCTTCTTGGAGGAGGGCGGCAAGCGCCAGGCGATCGAGCTTGCGGCGTGGGAGGCCGGCAGCCTGCTTCTGAACCAGATCGAGAGCGCCTGGCTCAGCCTGCAGATGCGCCTGTGCCTGAACATCCCGATCGAGATCAAGCTGGACCCGGACGGCTCGCAGACGCTCATGCACGAGCTCTTCTCGGAGATTACCGCCGACATCATGACGCGACAGGTCGCGCACCCGGCCAAGGTGATTGCCAGCCTCGAGGAGCTGGCGGACGCGGCGCTCCACGACCGCGAGCTGAAGCGACTCTTCTTCACGACGCCAGCGCTCCTGCAGCACCTGCTGCAAGAGCTGCAGGCCAACCGTCTGCCTCCGCGCGGGGGCGCGGGCCGCGATGGCGAAGACGCCAAGCCGTCAGCGGCGGATGTCGCCGCTGGCGTGGTGGTCGGCGTGCAGCTCGCGCGGGGCAAGGTCTCCTTTGGGAGCCGCGCGCACCAGCTCGAGTACGTGCGCGCCATTCTGCGCGTGATGCACTGCATGCTCTTCAACTCGCAGACCGTCCTAGACCGCAGCAACGTGCTCACACCGGCACCACTGACCTTTGTGGAGCTACTTCAGGCGGTCACCATCCAGTACGACGCGCGTGGCGTGGCGCGCGCGCTGCACAGACTCGAGGCGGCGCGGTCCGACGCCCAGCGAACCGACGCCTTGAGCTCGCCGCATGCACGGCGCCACTCCCTGGAGCGCCGCGGCAGCCTTGGCAGTGCTGCGAGCTCGCCGGCGCGCCGTCGCTCGTCTTCCCAAGGGAGGCGCTGGGACAGTGCTGGAGACGGGGATTCCTCCTCCTCCTCTTCCTCCTCAGACGAGGAAGAGGAGGAGGACGAGGAGGAGCAGCAGCATGAGGTGGAGGGAGCGGTGTTGGACAAGGAGGACGAGATCACGGCGGCAGCCCGCAACAAAGACGCAGACAGGATCGCGCAGACCTCGGGTACGGCAGGCCGCCGTAGGTCGTCCGCGGCGCTCACGGACGACGCCTTCGACGATCACTTCGCTGAGGCGGGCACGGGCAGTGACGGGCAGCGCAGCGGGGCGGGCGCCATCGCGGCGGCTCGTGGAGGCGGCGACCTCCTGCGGGCCATTGCCGAGCTGCAGGTGGCCGTTCTACTGGAGCTGGACAACGTCATCACGCTGGCCGTGTGGCAGGGCCGATCGCGAGCCGTGGTCTCGGAGACGCTCGCCGCGCAGCTGAGCCGGGCGGGGTCCGAGTTCACGCGACACGGGCTTGTCAAAATTGTGCGCCGCCTCGTGGAGCTTATCGAGACGTGGCGGGCTGCGCACGGGACGCGTGGTCGGCAGCGCAAGTCGCGCGGCGGCCCACCGGCGCGCTCACTCGGGTCGGCCGCGGTGCGCATCTACCAGCACGCCCGGTTGCTGCAAGCGCTCATGCTGGGCAACTACCGCATCTTGGGCCACATCTTGGAGAACAGCGAGGAGGAGCTGCGCTATTATCTGTTCAAGCCGGACTTTTACGGCAGCCTGACGGACGTGCCCATGGGAGCGCCGCACTTTCAGCAGATTGTCGTGCTCAACCGCATCTCCAAGGCCATCATTGAGGATTTGCGGCATGCTATTGATGAGCTTGAGTTGCAACGCGAGCGTGCCGTCAAGGAAAAGTCCGTGCTTTTGATCTGAGATGCTCAATTGGAAGATCATCATTCCAACGTAACGTTTGATCTTTCGCTAGTCTCCTCTTTGGCTCTCTCCCTCTATCCCAGCTGGTGAGAGTGAGAAAACAAGGAAAAAGGGCAAATCACAAATTCGATGGTCCTTCACACTCCACTCGGCAGGCGATGGCCAGCTCTGCTACTTCCTTGCACGTCTCTGCCGATCAAAAGGAGACCTCGCTGCCGACGATTTTAGAAATGTCGCGGCCGACGGTGCACTTTGGCTGCTGACCGACCATCTCGGAGGCCCGGCACCGCGCAAAGTGTCAGCCGGCAGTCGTGCAGCTTCCAGTCCTTCTTAAATGTCGCTGCCGACGTTGAGGAGCACCTTGGTACCATCCTCGCGGACCTCAATGGGCGGCTTGGTGCCCTTCTCAAAGGTGGGCAGGCCGAGGTACGGGCAGGAAGCGCAGCGGAAGGCGTCGCCCTTGGCGCAGTTGCCACAGGCCGAGGCGTTGGGCTGGGCCGTGACGGCGGAGCCCTTCTCCTCGGCCTCCTGAATCTCCTTGAGGCCACACGAGCAGTTCTTGCAGGCACGCTTCTTGGTGCCCTCGGGTCCCCCCGGACCGCAGTCGGCCGCCTCGGACGCCTTGGGAGGTGCGACGTCGCCGGCGAGGAGCGCGTCCTCGTCCGCGAGCTCGTGGTCCTCATCGAGGTCGTTGGCCATGAGCTTCCAAACCGCGGCCTTGTCGGCGTCCTTCTTCTTGAGGGGCACGCCGGCGGACTCGAACGAGGGCTTGGCGGCCTGCACGCAGGAACCGACGTCCTCGGCGTTGACGAAACCGCACATGAGAAGCGCGCCCTTGACGGAGACGGCGCGGTCCCCCTCGGCGCCATCCACCAGCACAGTCGCGCCCGCGCGAAGCCGGCGCAGCGCCGCGTCCGCCGCGCCGTCCACGCAGGCGTCGGAGGTCAGCACGGCCGCGTCAAAGTACTGCACCTCCTTTAGCACGTCGCGCGCCAGCTCCGCGTCCGGCACGGCCAGCACGCGCTTGCCCTCCAGCATCGCCTTGGTCTCGGCGCTCAGGGCCTCCGCCTTGCCCACCACCAGCACGATCGTCGCGGCCTCCATCGCTGCGCGCTCGCTCGCTCGCTCGCTCTGCTGCACCGCGGGGGCCGGCCTGCACCAGGCGTCCCTCGGCGCCGGCGCTCCGATCCGCCGATCCGCCCCGCGATCCGCCCCGCCCGCCGCCCAGCCGCTCTCGCGCGCAGGCAGGTCGGCCGGGCCGCTCGCTCGCCGCTCGCCGCCGCCGCCGCCGCCGCCGCCGCTGCCGCCCGCCGCGCGCGCGCTCCGCCACTTGCTTTCCTTTTCTGCTTTCTTTCTCGAGCGTCTCGTCTCGTCGGCGTCGTCGCGACTCGGGCCCGTGCCGCCGGCACGCCGGCACGCCGGCACTTCTGGCGCTTCCGGCACTTCTGGCACCCGTGCTGGCACCTCTGGCACCTCTGGCACCGCCGCTGGCACTCCTGGCACCGCTGGCACCGCCGCTGGCACTCCTGGCACCGCTGGCACCGCGCTGGCACCTCTGGCACCGCTGGAACCGGTGAGGCTCGCAGAAGCACCAGAAGCGCAGATCACGATCACGACCGAGCGACCGCACCGAGGTACGTCCCGCGCGGCGCGGCGGCCGGCGCGGCGAGAGGGCCGTGCGCGCGCCCGCGCCCCGCGCGCCTGGCCGGCCGGCGCGGCGGCCGGCTGCTGGCGCGGGGCGGCGAGGCGAGGCGAGGCGAGGCGAGGCGCAGGGGAGCAAGCAGGCGGGCGGGGAGGGATGAATTTTGAACGTCGTGCCAACCGAGGCCGGCGAACGCGCGCGCGGCGCGGGAGGCGCAGCGCGCGGCGGCGGCGAGGCGCGAGGCGCGGCGCGGCCAGGCGAGGCGAGGCGAGGCGCGCCGGAGCGCCGGGGCGCCGCGCGGCGCGGCGCGGCGGCGCGGCGGGAGGAGCGGTTCCCGCGGTTGGCGCGATCAGCAAGTGTGCGGGGAGCTGCGGCACGTGGTGGTGGGACAGGCTGGAGCAGGACGGGAGCGCTGACGAGACGAGACGGGACGGCGCGCGCGCAGTAGAGCCTGAGTAGAGAGGGAGCAGGTGCGAGGAGAAAAGAAACAATGCCGACCACGCAGGAGCGGTTCGCCGGCGCCATGCCGGCCGGCGCCACGACGGAGGCGCTGCAGGCGACGTTTTGCGGCAAGCACGTGCTGTTCTACATCGAGCGGAGCAACAACTCGAACGCGGTCGTGTACGAGGCGAACATGACGGAGGACGGCAAGCTGAACGCGGAGGACCCCATCAAGGTGTACTGGATCCTGTACGCTCGCGACCCCATCGTGGAGGAGGGGCTGACCCTGATCGAGCGCAACACGGCGTACGGCCACACGGTCAAGTCGGAGGGCGGCAAGCATCTTGTGACGCTGGCCGCGCTCAAGACCAAGCCCATCACCATCTACCAGGATGACGCGGGCCTGCACGCCACCACGGACATCGAGGGCTCCCCGAAGGAGCTGCTGCACGTCTTCGTAGAGAACACCACCAACTTCATGGGCGTGCCCAAGGTCAAGCACATCGACATCAAGGGCCGCGCCGCGGACGGCGCCCTTTCGGTCGAGCGCAAGATGGCCTAAGCAAGAGCAGGGATACATCCAAGCGGGCGCGACGGAAGACAAGGCGACCAGCCGAAAATCTTGATGTTGATGATGATGACACACAGCCTGAGACCGACCGTGATAGCCAGAGAGCCAGACAGTTTCGTTTCCATTCCATTCGGCACCGTGGTGGTAGCCACAGCACCACAACCTGTACGAATTACACCAGCGACTTGTCGTCCTGCGGCACGGGCTCATACGCGGCCGCTCGTTTTGCGCCGGCGCCGGGGCCATAGAGAGCAAAAAACAAGTGCACGGCAAGCTGCGCGGCGCCGGCGAGCGCCGCCAAGCCGTTCGGCACGTACACCGTGGGGTCCGCCGTTACGAGGGCGCCGTAGCCGAACCAAAGTGAGCCGTTCATGAAGAGCGTGAAGGAGGTCTGCAGCGGCATCGACTCGGTGGACTGGTTACGAAAGACCGTGGAGAGCGCCGCGAGAGGCGAGGCCGCGAAGAACACGCTGCTCGACGCAGCAACCAAACTAAGCAGCTGCATATTCTGCACGGAAGAGAGGATGAGCGAGGACGCCCCCATGGTGCCGAGGATGCCCGCAGCGATGTAGAGCTGTGGCAGCAGGTTGCCCTTGTCACCCGTGTAAAACTGCAGGTAGGCGCCGGTGTACAGCATGCCCATGACGACCCCCACGATGTTGGGCACGATTATGGGCAGCTGCCGCACCATGAGCCCATAGCCAAGCCAGAGCGCGCTCTGCACGGCCATGGCCAGGAACGGCAGCAGCGGCAGGTCGCCCGTGGACCTGTTCTTGCGGATCTTGAACACCGTCGAGATCGGGATGAGGAAGCATGAGATGGCCGCCATCGGGCCCAACGTGGACAGCGCTAGCCCAAGCGGTGAGTCGGGCGCCACGCTGCCCAGGATGCTACCGCCGCTGGCGGCGCCGACCGGCACGCCCACCTCGAGCGCCGCCATCTTGGCAGCCGAGCGCCTGCGAACGGCAAAGTCGACCAAGGCCGGGCGCGGGCGGCCCTGGCGCGACTCCGCGGTACGCGCGAGCCTGCCCTGCAATGCCGCGTACGCAAACCGCGGCGCGAGCTGCGTTTGACTTGGTTGACTTGGACCTCGGCTAGGTTTCGGATCTGGAACCCGCGCGGATCCCGCGCGGAACCAGTGTTGGGGGATCAAATCCGAGTCATGATCCACAGCAGGAACAGAATAAGGCTCGAACTTCTGACTGTGAGACAGAGAGGGCTCATTAGGCTTGTGTCGGTCACCAACGAGATTGGTCCGATCGCAACAGGAGGCAGTTCTCATGGGTTGATCGTGGTAGGAGGCGACGCTCGTCTTGACCTTGTGTTGCTGATCCTGAAGGGTGTCTTCCGTCTCGAGCAACGGACGTGAACGGACGTCTCGCACAGCGCAGACGCTGCAGTGTAGACATGGCTCCGCGTTAGTCACAGGAGAGGTACTTTGTTGAGTTCTTCGCACTAGATCTTCCTTCTTGTGGCGTGATGCACGTCTCGACGACCTTGATGGGGCCATTTCGTCCTCGCAAGCAATTCCAAGGTCACGAGCGAGGACGGGATCAATGATAAGCTCCAGAACGGCAACGTTCTCATAAGAACTGCACTCACGGAAACTGCTGACCCAGCTGGGCCAGGCGACGTCCACGCACGCGTCGAGCCACTCCGGACGGAGCCAGCCATCACCAAGGCTGCCTTGAAGCGGCCAATGCAGCAACAAGTGAGGCGGCTTTACCTCTTCCTTCACGCCGAGGCGACACAGAGGACCTCCTTGATATACACACATCGTTAGCCCGAGAAGCCGGATGATGCCATAGAACGATCACTGTCATTGACACGATTGCAAATTTTTCCTGTGAGAGGCCACATCCGTGAAGTGCTTTTGAGAGTTCCACGAACAAGTCCCACGGTTAACAGCGTAAGCCTGGGCCCGGGCCCGGATATTAAGGTCACAGTCATCTTCTCTTCTTAAGTTTAGTACCCATCATCCTGATTGTGCCTGGGATAGGACTCCTCGACGTCGGCAATGGCAAAGAAATAGCCGCACACGGTACTCTGGAGTGGGGTGTCGCTGCCATCGCGTCGCCTCGGCGTGTAGCGGTAGGCGAAGCCGCCGTGCCTGTTGAGTGAGCTGCCATTGTCCCAGCGACGCAGGTTGTAGGGCAGGACAGTCTCGTTGGTAAAAATGTAGCAGAACTCGACGTCCATGATCTCGTCGGGGTAGATCGTTGGCACCTCTTTGAGGTCCTTGATGGTGACCGGGTGCCAACGTTTGTCGGCGTGGAGCTGGTCGAGGGTCGCACGATCGAGGGCAAAGGGCCCGTTGAAGCAGAGCGCGTTGCCGACGGTAAGCGCAGAGGCGGAGATGAAACGACGCTTTTCGTCAAAGTAGAGGTAGCCTCCGAAATGGAGGAAGCGCTCAATCGCTTCAAGCGAGGGGTCGTAAAAGTCGCGCGGGCTCCCCTCCGGCGAAAAGTCGAGGCACTCCATCGGGTTTGCCCAGCAGTACCAGCGCGCGTTGGCCGGGATGGAGAGATGGCGCTGCAGCGCGCGCCGAAGCACAGGCTCGTAGCTGCTCAGGGTGATGCGGCTCAGCGGACTGACCTTGCCTCGGATCTTGTCCGGAACGAGGTCGTCCGGTGTTGCGGGCCCGCGTCCGGCGCCCGAGGTATTCATGCGAATGCCATCTAATAGTCTTGCGCTGAGCTCTTTGGAGCACATGTAGGTGTACGTGCCCGTCTTTGCGGCGTGGGGGCTCCTGGCACCGCAACACACGCCGCTCCCAGGGACACACAAGCAGTTCGAAGGGGTGTCGGCGATGGCGTCGAAGTCGACCATAATGTTGAACCGGCGTGTGGTCATAATGCCAAAAGCACGCACCGAGGTGTTTGGCATGGCGGGGGCAGGCCTCGGAACGTTGGAGGTGAGGCGGTCGCCCTGGAGCTTGCTGAGCAGGTCATCGAGGAAATAACGGCCCATGGCTACCTCGCGGTCGCCGATGAGCTCAGTCCAAACGGCAAAGTCCTTGGGGCGCTCTTGCTTCAGCGCCACGCGACGTCGAGCGCGGCGGACGAAGTCCACGAGCTTGACGACGCCAGCGAGCTTCTTCATTGACTCCACATCCCGGTGAAGATGAGCCCCCCTCACAGCGGTCGGGATCTTGTCACGCGCATCTTGGTGGAGGGTTTCGAGAATGAAGTCCCGGAGTGCGTTCGGGTCGTAGTCCTGCGACACGTGGTCTGCAATCGTGAGGGTTGCCGTGTCACTACTATCTTGCACGCCATGGCTCAGAGACTTATAGTCATCGAGCTGCCGCTCGAGCTGGAAGCAGTGGAATTCGGCCAAGCCAGCCGGGTTGTCGACCTGCATGACGCGGATGAAGGGGAGGGCGGTCCAGAGGCGGTCAGCGTCTTGCCAAGAGAGCTGCGACAGCTTGAGCGTGACGCTCTCGAGGGCGCCGCCAAAGTTGAGCAGCGGGTCGATGGTGGAGATCTCCAGGCCGCCCGAGAGGCGAAGTGAGCGCAGACACCGCGCGTGCTGGATAATGTTGATGTCGCCGCTGGCGATGTCGATATCGCGCAGGTTGGGTGTGAGCACCTCGTAGAGCTGGTCGAGCGCGCCTCCGCGTCGCGAGGATCGCCTCTTTGCGTCTTGGTCGCCGAGTGCGCTGTTCCGTCGCAGGGATCGCCTCTGCGCGCTCGAGCTCCAGTCGATGGAGAGGTTGCCCAAACGCAAGGTCCGGAGCGTGGCGCCAGCTCTCTTGAGGAGCTCTACGAGGGCGAATCCACCGAGTTTCGCAGCCTCGACATGCACGTCAATGTCCAAGTAGAACTCCCGAAGGATGTAGCAGTGTGTTGCCGCCGCCAGAACGACTTGGGTGTGGTCGACCTGGAACAGGTTACGAAGGCTGAGCACGGTGAGGTGCGGCCCGCAGACCGCGATCAGAGAGGTGACTCCGTCCGAAGTGATGCCTGCACAGTCGTCGAGCATGAGGGCCTGCAGGCTGCGGCATCTTTCTTGGACGTGGACGAGGCCCGCGTCGGTTACGTTGGCGCAGAAGCTGAGATTGAGTGTGCGCAGGTTGTGGCACTTGCTGGAGATCAGGTCGAGGAGGTCGTCGTGGACAGACTGGCAACCCTTGAGGTCGAGCACGCGAATGCTCTTGTACAGTCTCTCGTTGCTCATGAGGCCGCAGAGCCAGTTGGAGAAGCGCGTCTCCTTGAGAATGTGGCTGCCGGGTGTGAAATTCTTCACGGAGGACCCCTGGTGCGGCAAGACGCGTCCAATGCTGCCACGGCGCGGGGTATCGGGGTCCTTTTGCGAGGTCGCTACTTCGGTCAGCGGTCGATGCTCTGTGACGAGATGTGGAAGCAGGCTGTCCTTGAAGGTGGTCCACAGGGTGCGGTCGGAGGCCCGCCACTTCATTGGCACGGTGAGAAATATGATGTTGACGAAAACCTCGCCGAGGAGCCAGAAGGGCCACGCAACGATGGAGCAGAGGCAGCCGCAGAGGCCGCGCTCGGCCATGCCGCCGCGGTGCTGCCAGTCTTTGCGGAGAAAGCTCTCGAGCGGCTGCTGGCTGGGATTGTCCTTGGTGGGGTCCAGGATGATGTGGCGAAGGAAGATGAGAGCGCGCAAGAAGGGGATCTCGCTCATGAGGCTGCGAGCCTCGAAGATTTGGCGGAAAGCAGCGAGCGTCGAGGCCACAATGGTCATGTAGAACGCAGCGCTCAGCTGCTCATGCGTGTGTTGCTGATAGTAGATGAGGGCGATGGCGATTTGCGGAAAGTCGAGCAGGAATACGGGGAGAGTGTTGTACACGACCATCTTGGCGGTGCGATAGTCTGCCTTGGCCTGGGTCGCGATCACGTCCTTGACGACATCGTGGCCGGACTCGCCCATGATGCGCTGGCCGACGACCTCCTCCACCTTGAAGGACCGCTTGATGAAGAATTCATATGCGGATGTCGGCTCGATCAGGCCGAGCAAGACGCCAAAGATGAACTTTTGTACGCGCCGCTTGTCATCCCAGTCCACAAGGCTCCAGCTTCGCAGCCCAATCACCAGGCGGGCGAGCACCGCAGCGCCAAGAAAGGCGATGGAGATGAGCGCTAGGTGCGGCGCCACGCCGTTCTGGCGCAACGGCCACAGACTGGCGATCACGAAAAAGACCTTGGCCGACATGCTGCCCAACTCCAGCATCAGCTCGAACAGGGAGCCATACAGGCGCTGACGCCGCCGCTTGGCAAACGTGTGCGGCAGCTTGTACCGGCCCGGAAGCCACATGTGGGTCTCCCGCTCACGCCACCTGCGGTAGTGCGCCGGCCACAGACTCATGCTCACGGCCCACCAGATGGACATGAAGAACCACGCCACGCGCTCCGCAATGCGCGCCATCAGGCCCGGGTACGTCTGCTCCCTGCCTACCTCCTGCTTGCGCTCCCAGATGCGCTGATGCGCGATCTCGTGGTAGTCGAAGAGGAATTCCATCTTCACCTGCACCTTGGCCATGAGTAGCAGGAACTCCTCCACGTCTCCCAGCAGCATCGCCGCCGACTCCTGCTTGATGCGTCGCGGGATCACCTTACCCTCGACCTGGTCATAGTCGCTGTCTGGGATGTGCACGTAGTGGTCCACGTTCGCCAGCCGCCGCCCCGCATCCACCAGCGCCTGCACCAGCGTCGGGTCGTACACGTAGTTGCCCTCCTCGATCGCCCGCACCTGCAGCTCCGAGAAGCCCTGCGCCTCCAAGCCGCTGTCCCCGGCCTGCGTCTCCAAGAAGTCCAGCGCCTCTAAGCTGCCGTCCTTCGCCTGGCGCTGCAAGTCCGAAAAGCCCTGCATCTCTTCTCGCTGCCCGCCAGCGCCACGGCGAGCGAGCGAGCGAGCGGACCGTCGCCAGCCGCCACGCGCGAACCAGGTCTGCGGCCCGTGGCGGCGTGGCCGCCCTTGCAGCCTTGCACACGCACCGCACTCACTGTAAGTCGTGAGGAAGGCTGCAGTGAGGAAGGTGCGAAAGGAGGTACCCGGGTAAGTTACGGCAACTAACACTGCAGCTCGCTCGGCCCATCTGCCGGGCCGTGCCGGCTGCTGACTGACAGGAAGTGATCTGACAGTGAGTCAGAGGCCTGACTCGGACAGACTCCTGTCAGCTTCTGCTAAACCTGGCTGCACTGCTGCCACTGCAGGCTGCAGCCAGCCGGCCCTGCCTGCCAGCGGGCAGCCTGCGCGCCAGCCTGCCGCCTGCCTGCCTGCCTACAACAGCTGCGCGTACCCGGCGCGTGCCGCTGTTGCCGAGCTGGTTCGCCTCCCACCACGTCCGAGCGCTTCGAGGGCAGGCGCGACGCCGCGCGAGGCCAGGGACGGCGCGCGACTGGGCCGCCGCAGGCGCGCCGAGTCGCCGGCGGCGTGCAGTGCGGCGCGGCCCGCATGCTGCTGCGAGCCAACGTCGCCCAACGTCAGACGCCGACGGGATCGCGCCAGGCGCGCACTTGGAGTGCTTTCGTCCCCGCCATGATGCGCCATCCCTCGCTCGCTCGGCCTGGCGGCGCCTGGCCGGGCCGGGTGGCTGGGCGCGCACAAGGCGAAGCACAGCGAACGGTACGTAAACACGACTAGCTACTGCATCAAGTCGCGCAAGGAGCAAGGACAGCAGCTGTGCGAGATTGAAATATCTGCTTTGGGCCTTGGTGGTGGTTGGTGTTTTACTCGGAGGAGACCTCGACGATGGCCTCGACCTCGACGGGCACGTTGAGCGGGAGCGCGTTCGTGCCGACGGCAGAGCGCGAGTGCTGTGCACCGCGGAACGGGCGGGGCGAATGTGAGTTTTCCTGTTTACGATGCGTTGCTTTGCTTTGCTTTGCTCTCTTGCGAGGCGGGACGTACCAGGCCGCGGTCTCCGAGGACGGCGCCAAGGAGGTCCGAGGTGCCGTTGATGACCTGGGGCTGCTGGGCAAAGCCGTCCGTGCAGTTGACGAAGCCCACGACCTTGACGACGCGGACGATGCGGTCGAGGTCGCCAATCTCGGCTGTGAACAGCAAGATGCGCGCCAGGGTCAGAACCTGCTGCGCGGCGTGGCTTCTTGCAGACAAACGTACCCTTGAGCGTGGCGAGGATGCTGAGCGCGCAGTACTCGGCGGCCTTGTTGGCCTCCTCGACGCTGAGGTCGACGCCGACCTTGCCGACGATGAGGTCGCCGCCTGCCGGCTGGGGCAGGTGGCCGGCCGTGAAGAGCAGGTTGCCGGAGCGCGTGCCTGCGCAGCGCAGCGCGGTGCCAAGGATCATGTTCGTCGTCAGTTCATCGCGCGCGCGGGGGCATGCATCTCAAGCAAACCTACAGAGCTGGTAGCTGCCCTTGGGCGCGGCGACCTGCGGCAGCGTGTAGCCGAGCTTCTCGAGCTTGGCCTCCGTGTGGACGCCGCGCGCGGCGTTGGCCACGGCGGGCGCCGCCGCGCGGCGCGCGGGCGCGGCGCCGCGGAGGGCGACGGAGCGGAGGGCGGTCTGCATCGTGCTGCTGCTGCTGCTGCTGCTGCTGCCGGCGCGCTAGCTAGCTCGAGAGATGGATACGCTTCTGCGCGGCTGCGCAGGCGGCGACCTCGATCAATTCAAAAAAGGATGCGCGCGCAGCAACCACGTGTTTCTCCTTCTCTGTCTCTCTAGCTAGCTAGCTATCTTGCCGGTGAAGCCAAACCAAACCAGCTGCGGTCGCGCGGGCGACTTCAGGCGGCGCTCGCGGCGGCGCGCGCGGCGGCGGCGGCGGCGGCGGCGGCGGCGGCGGCGGCGGGAGGAGGCATGGTGGAGACGGCCGAAGCGGCGCGGCGCGAGCTGCAGGCGCTGCGGTCGCGCGTGCGCGTGCTGGAGCACGAGGCGACGGCGCGCGCCGCCGAGGTGGACCGGCTGGAACAGGAGCTGCGCGAGCGCGAGGGCGACGCCGCGGGGTTCTTGCGCGACAAGCACGTCGCGTACGTGCTGGACTTTTGGCGCAAGGAGAAGGAGACCAAGGACACGCTCGAGATGCTGTCCATCGAGCACATCCGCGTGCAGGGCGTCTTTTGGGCCCTAGGATCGCTCGAGATCCTCGAGGCGGAGGATCAGGTCGACAAGGAGGAAATCGTCAACTGGGTGCTGCGCTGCCAGGACCGCGGCTCGGGCGGCTTCGGCGGCAACGTGGGCCACGATACCAACGTCATCAACACGCAGTTCGCCGTCTACGTGCTGGCGCAATGCGGCGCGCTCGACCGCGTCGACCGCGACCAGGTCGCCGCCTACGTGGCCGCGCGCCAGCAGCCCGACGGATCCTTCGCCGACGAGTGGTCCGGCGAGAAGGACACGCGCTACACGTGCTGCGCGCTCTTTTGCCTCAAGCTCTTGGACCGCGTCGCCGCCGTCGATCTCGCGGCGGCCGTGCGCTACGTGCTCAGCTGCCGGAACGCCGCCGACGGCGGCTTTGGCCAGGTCCCGCACGCCGAGTCGCACGCCGCCTTCACCTACACGGCGCTCGGCGCGCTCAAGGTCGCTGGCCACGAGCTCCCGCCCGACGACGCCGACGAGCTCGCCTGGTGGCTCTCCGAGCGCCAATGCGACTCGGGCGGCCTCAACGGCCGCCCCGAGAAGCAGGCTGACGTCTGCTATAGCTTCTGGGCCCTCACTTCGCTCAAGATGCTCGGCCGCATCGACTGGATCGACCGCGCCCGCCTGCGCGACTTCATCCTCGCTTGCCAGGACGAGGACGCCGGCGGCATCGCCGACCGCCCCGGCAACGTCAGCGACCTCTTCCACACCTTTTTTGGCCTCTGCGGCCTCGACCTCTTGCACAGCGTGCGCACCTCCGCCCACATTTCACCCATTTACGCGCTCCCGCTTGCGCTCCTCTCCGGCCTCGGCAGCAGTCCGTGAGCCAACCAGCCCAGCCCGGTGCGGTGCGCAATCACCCACGGGCTCCTTGTAACTAGGCCTCTAGCTAGAGACAGACCATCACTTTGACCTTTGTTCATGCGTGGCCGAGGCTCGTTTCTGTATCTGCTCGTGCTCTCCTCTCCAGCCAGCTAGGAGCATCTGCAGGGCCGCAATTATGACCAGCACTTTGGCCCCTTCGCCACGCGCCGTGCTTTTGTTCAGGGAGCACGAGCACGTGTACGAGCACGAGCATGAGAAGGAGCAAGAGCATGACAAGGAGCACGAGCATGAGCACGAGCACGAGCACGAAAAAGAGCACGAACACGAGCAGCTGCTGGCGAGTGGACCTTGGCTGCCTGTTGCGCTGGCAGCCGCCACGGCGCCGCGGCGCCACCGCAAACTAGGACTGCGCGCGGCGCGAGGCGGGCGAGCGGGCGGGCGCAGCGGCGGGCGCGGCGGTGGAGACGCAGGCGGCAGCGGCGAGCCCACGCGAGCGCGCGAGCGCGCGAGCGAGCGGACGCGCGGCGCGGTGCGGCGGCAAGAGCAGAGCAGCAGCCATGGCGGAGTCGCAAGAGGCGCCTGAGCTGGCGACGAGCGCCGTGCGGGCGTTGCAGAAGGACGCGGCTGAGGGCGGCGTTGTGGCGCGGCAGGCGCACCTCAAGGTGCTGCTGCACGCCGCCAAGCACCCCTGGGCGGATACCTGCGGTACGTAAAGTGAAGAACGGGCGGCGGCGGCGGCCAGCAGGGAGGCAGGCTGGCAGCGTGGCGCAACCAAGACCAGGCTTGCTGACTGACGAGCGAGAGCAGGCGTGCTGATTGGCACGGTGAGCAAGGACAAGATCAGCGTCAAGGACGCCATCCCGTTCTTCCACTCGCCCGTGCTGGCGCCCATGCTTGAGGTGGGCATGGCGCTCGCCGAGGAGTACTGCGCCAGCAAGCAGACGCCCGAGGGCACCTCGGTCCTGGGCTGGTACTTCGCCGGGGGGCGCGAGAACCAGGGCACCGTGCCCAAGGGCGCGCAGCGCATCGCCAGCAAGCTGCACGCCAAGCACGGCAAGTGCGTCTGCCTCGTTTCGGTGCAGAACAAGGACCTCGCCGATGAGTCCAAGTCTGCGATTCAGGTGCACGCCAAGCAGGGCGAGAACTGGAATGCCTCCACCACCTGGGAGACCGAGCTCTCCGATACGCGCGAGCTCTCCACGCTGCTCAAGGATGGCCGCGCCGACATTGTCTTCGACATTGACGACTTCGCGCACGACACCAGCGCTGACTGGAGGAACCTCAACCTTGTCTAAAACAAACGAAACGAAGTGAATCGCGATGTGGAACCAGAGGTACGAGCCCACGGATGGCCTGCGTGCGTGTATGTGTGGGTGGGTGGGTAGGAAAACTGCGAACGACTTTTGCGCAAGTGCGATGTGGAACCAGAGGCACGAGCTGTTCATGATTGGTTCGCTTCGGCGGAAATCGCAAAATAAGATGGGCTTTTGTGTCACGGTGACTTTCGCGTCAAGGCACCCCTCAAGTAGCTCTTTTTACGACTGCCCGCCGCCTCTGAAGAAGCTTTTTGCACGTTTGTGGGCAGTGCGTGGTATCTCCTTGTGCACAAGCCTCCGAGACACGCCACTCAGGCATATGCTGCTCCATGACTTATTGAACGTTTTTGAGCGCAAGTGCCTCGCTCTCCACGGAGCGCCTCCTCACGATCTTTCTGGTCTCAGCTAGCTGCTGCATGATTTGATCGTTTCTTTATACTTTTGCGAGAGAGCAATTGCGCCGGTCGTCGGTTGCCCGAAAAAGGAAATGTAGTGGGCGAGTATGTGTCCGGCACGGACCCAGAGTCGAAGTGGCCAAAGGGAACGGGATTGTGTGTGCAAATCCGATGGCGCGAAGAGAGAAAAGGATTGAGCAGGGTGGGCCGCGGGTTGAGGAGGGTGGGACGCGCGCAACCGGCCAAGAAAAGCTACGGGTCGGAAGCGCACTCGGTTTGTGGTCTCCTGTGACGGCGCGCGTTCCGCGGCTCTAAAAATCCGCGGAGATCGCCTCTTCCCGGCGAGTAGGTGAGCGGAGGATCGCTCGGTGTGCCTGAGCAAAACATCTCTCGCCACCCCCGCCCCTCCCCCTCACGCGATCGCGGGGGAGCTCGTCGCTCAGCAGCAGCCGCGCTTCTCGTCCTCAACATCGTCCGTGACCGCAAAGGCGGCGGTGTCGTCGGCCTGCTCGGTCCTGGGGAGCTTGTTGGCAATTTCTACAAAGAGCTCGCGCACATTCTGCGCCGTCTTGGCGGAGGTCTCGAAGAAGACGATGTTGTTCTCAGTTGCGTACTCCTGGACCTCCTCAGTGGGCACCTGGCGCTGCGCTTCGTTGTCGACCTTGTTGCCAGCCAGGGCAAGGATGACGTTGGGGTCGCCGCGGCGCTGCAGCTCGGTGATCCACGACTTGGCGCCCTCATACGAGTCGCGGTTCGTCAGGTCGTAGACCACCACGGCGGCCGAGGCCCCGCGGTAGTACATGGGCGCGAGGCTGCGGTACCGCTCCTGACCGGCCGTGTCCCAGATCTCGAACTTGACCGTGGCGTCGTCCAGCGTCACCGTCTGCGTGAGGAACGCCGCCCCGATGGTGGGCTCCTGGAACTCGAAGAACTCATCCCGCACGAAGCGCACCACCAGGCACGACTTGCCCACGGCCGTGTCGCCCAGCAGCACCAGCTTCGAGTGCAGCGTCTTGCTCGCCATCCTCCTCCCCCTCTCTCCGCGTACGGCGGCAGGCAGGAAAGGCAGCCCCCAACCAACAAGCAAGCAAGGAAAGAAGAAACAGCCAAACAGGCCGAGCGAGCCGGCGCGCCCAATCCGCCGCCGCCGCTCCCCGCCCGCCCGCCCGCTGCCTGCCGGCCGCTTCCGCCGCCGCGCAGCGCGCCGCCCGCCGCTCCGCCGCGCCGCCGCCGCCGCCGCCGCCGCCGCCGCCGCCGCCGCCGCCGCGCTCCGCCGCGCGCGCCGCTCCGCCGCCGTCGGGAACTGCCCGCCGCCGCGCTCCGAGTCGTCCTCCTTCTCCTCCTTCTCCTCCTCCTTCTCTTCTCCCTCTCTCTCTCTCTCCCGGGCGCGCCGCACGTCGGCCTCCGCCCGCGCAAGTGGGCGCCCGCCCTTGCGGCGCCCGCCGCAAGCGCCGGCGCCCACTTGCGCGGCGCGGATACGGCAGTGGCGCCGCGCCGCGCCGCCGCGCCGGAATTCCGGGCGCGGCGCGGAGCTCCGGCGCGGCGGCGGCGGCGGCCTCGGCGGCAGGCGAGGCGAGCTGGTGGCGCGCGGCGCGCGGCGGCGCGGCGCGGCAGAGCGGCAGGGCGGCGCGGCGCGGCGCGGCGCGGCGCGGCGCGATGGACGACGACCTGTACGGCGACCTGGCCGCGGAGCCGGCGGCGGCGCCCGCGGCGCCGGAGGCAGCGGCGGCCAAGGAGGCCGCGGGCGACGAGCCCAAGGAGGCCGCCGGCGCAGACGAGGCCGCCGGCGAGCGCGAGCGCGAGGGGGGCGGCGCGGAGGACGACCGCGGCGACGGAGAGAGCCGCGGGCGCCGCGGCAGGGACGGAAGCCGCGACGGCGAGGAGGAGGACCGCGACGGCGACCGCGATGGTGACCGCGACGGTGACCGCGACCGCGACGGCGACCGCGACGGCGACCGCGACGGCGAGGACGGCGAAGGCCGCGCGCACCGCGGGCGCAGGGGCAGGGGCGGCAGCCGCAGCCGCCGCCGCGAGCCGGAGGATGACCGCCGCGGCGGCCGCGGCGGCGGCGGCCGCGGCGGCCGCGGCGGCGGCGCCGCTGCGGGCACCTCGGTGCTCGTCAAGAACCTGGATGACAACGTGATGGTGGACGAGCTCAGGGATGAGTTTATGCGCTATGGCCAGGTTGTGGACTGCTACATCCCGCGCGACTACTACTCGCGGCGGCCCAAGGGCTTCGGCTTCATCGAGTTCGAGGACGAGGAGAGCATGGAGCGCGCACTGCGCGAAGCCGGTGGCACGCGCATCGGCAACCGCGACATTATCGTGGAGCAGGCACGCCGGGGCCGCCGCTCCGCCAATGAGATGCGCCAGCAGTCCGGCCCGGGCAGCGGCGGCGGCGGCGGCGGCGGCGGCGGCGGCGGTCGTCGGGGCCCGCCTCCCTCACGAGGGTACGTTCATTACGCCGACGCGCACACGCTCACACGAGCGACCGACAGATTGACTGACTTGGTTTCCTTGCGTGCTTCCTTGCCTGCTTGCACAGCCCGCCGCGGTACCGTGACGACGACTACTACGACCGCCGTGACCGCTATGACCGCCGCTATGATGCGCCGCGCGATTACGACCGCGGCTACGATCGCGGGTACTACCGCGACTACGACCGCCGGCCGCGTGACGACTACTACGACGACCGTCGTGGTGGCTACGACGACCGCCGGGGTGGCTATGACGACCGCCGTGGAGGCTACGACGATCGCCGTGGCGGCTACGACGATCGCCGCGGCGGCTACGACGACCGCCGTGGCCCGCGGGAAGACTACTACGACGACCGCCGCGGCGCGGAGCGGGAGCGCTCGCCGCCGCCGGCTCAGCGCGACCCGAACCCGGCGCCCGCGCAGGAGTAGTTTGATCCGACCCGTTGCCGCTGTCGGATGTCAAGTCCCAGCATATGAAGATCTCAAGCACTCATGCAAGCAAGCACGCAAGCAAGCAAGCAAGCAAGTTTTTTCCCTCGCTGTGAGGCGATGCCACTTCGCCAGACGGAGCACGGCCCTTTCTCATCTGTTATTTATTGGGGGCTTGGGCGCACGCGGGTCCTTTTGTACTCTTTGCTACGACAAGGCCGCAGGACATGACACGAGACGCCCGTTCGATCCACTTGGAAACACGAAGCAAGAAGTGAACGCTCTTGCAATGCCGCTAACTTACGAAATGCCTGTCCATTCGTGGGAAACGTGGTGCTCCTCTTGACGTCCTGCGTCCAGCAGAAGAGACGCACGACGCAGGTCCTTTGGAGGGCGAACCGACGTGCAGGCGTGGTGGTCTTGGCGTGCGCGTTGGAGTGGCTAGTCTTGGCTTGCGCGTTGGAGTAGCTGTGCAAGTTTTTGGAGCGTATCAGGTAAGCGCCGAAAGGTGCTGACGGAGTCCGAGTTCGGTCATAGTAACAAGGGGCACCAGGTCATGGACGTTCTGAACGCACGCTGCATAGCGGAAAACTCGATCGATGCTGAGCTGAACGACGAAGGTCACCAGATCATGGACGTTCTGGACGCACACTGCATAGCGGAAAACTCGATCGATGCTGAGCTGAACGACAAAGGCCACTTGGGCACGTTGCTCCGATGGGAGCTCTCCAGGAAGGCGACAGCCGAAGACCTCCGTGCTTGCGCGCGAGAGACAAAAAGACACGGGCCGGCCATTCTCCCGGCCGAATCCTTTGCCTCTATTTTGAAAAAAAAAAAGTTTGTTGTGGAGCGCAAGTTTACGAGCAGAAAACGTGAAAACGCTTCAAAAGCTTTATACGTACGTAGCTACTAGCTAGCTAGCTAGCTTTCATGCGTATGACCAGGGCTGCATCGGAACACATTCTGCGTGCAGAAAACGGGCAAATGAGCCTGAGCGCGAGCATCTCACGAGGGATGCTCTCCAGCGTCTGGACCCCTTGCGCTCCGGCCATTCACTCGAAGGTGAGGTCACTCGATTCTCGACGCTGGCACACGCTGAAATTCTGCCACGCGGGCATTTCTTGCTCATACCACCCTTCAGGCACTACTCAAGCTCGCACCACAGCCTTTGGTCACTCTCACAGTCAGTCTTGCTCATGCCGACTTCGCTTGCTCGCCTCGCAGCGTGGCCATGACAAAGTCGGGGTCTTCATGCAGAACGAGGCCTGCGAGGGCGCCCTCGAGGTTGTCGGACTCTGTCTCGCCCACGTCGCGCAGCAGCTCGGGCGCCTTGACGAAGTCGTGCTGCAGGTCGAGGCCGACGGCGAGCTCCTCGAGGAAGGCGCGCTCCTGGCGTGGCTGGCGCTCCTCGTAGCAGAGCAAAACGAGCGTGGACGGGTGCGCGAGCGCGGCCTGACGCAGCGTGGCACCCAGCACCGGTAGCAGGTTGTCGCGCACGCCAATGTAGACGAGGTCGCTCGCCAGCACGACGTCAAAGGGGCCGTGCTGGGCGGCAATCTCCTGCCAGGCGGCCTCGTCGCCCCAGGCAAGCGCCGCGCAGGTCGCCTGCGAAGGGTCGAGGCCGTTGAGGTCGACGTTGTCGCGCAGCGTGGCCATCTGCTTGGCGCCGATGTCGGTGAGCACGACCTTGGCGCCCAGCTTGGCGCATGCGATGCCGAGCAGGCCGAGGCCGGCGCTCAGGTCCAGCACGCGCTTGCCCTGCCACCAGGCGCGGCCCTGGCCGCCGCTCAGCTGCGGCACGCCGGCCAGCGTGGTCCCGGCCGCGTCGGCCTCCAGCAGCCGCAGCAGAATGTAGCTCGAGTTCCAGATGGTCCACCCGGTGGTGCCGTCGATCTCCTCGCCGCGCGCCACCGCGGCGTCCTGCATGTCCACGTTGCCGTCGGCGCCCGGCTTGGCGTTGCTCATGCTGCTGCAGCTGCGGCCCTCTGGCTCGTTGAGCAGCACGAAGCCGCCGTCGAAGTCCAGGACGTAGGCGTCTGGATTCTGCGCCTGGAGGAGCGCCTGCGCGAAGAAGGGCTCGCCACGCACCGCGTCCAGGTCCTCATCGTCCTCGAGCATGCTGGCGTCCGGGATGCCGCCCGTGGACTGCGCCACGGAGAGCCAGGACTTGCACTCGGCGCAGGCCTCGGCACGGCGCGCGGCCGCCTCCTCTCCGCGCGCGTCTGCCACCTGCTGCGCCGCGATGCACGCCAGGTTGTAGGCCGGGAAGCCGGGCGACTCGTCCTGCGCGCGGCGCAGCAGGTCCTTGGCGCGGCCCAGTGCCTCCGCGCGCTCGGCGGGCGCCGACCCGCGCGCGCGCTCGATGAGCAACGACGCATAGTTGTTCATGGCCGCCACGTTCTCCGGCTGCACCTCGAGCAGCTTCGCGTACAGCTTCGCGGCGTCCTCCTTGCGCTGCAGCACCTCGTCCAGCACAGTGGCGTAGCAGTACAGGCTGTCGCAGTTCTCCGCGTTGAGCTCCAGGCTCCGCTCGAAGGCGGCGGCGGCACCCGCAAAGTCGCCCGCCGCCCTGCTCAGCAGCACGCCGCGCAGCCCAAAGGCCACGCTGAGCTCCTCTGCGCCGGCGCAGCCCTTGGCCGCGCAGCACGCCTCCAGCAGACCGTCCACCTCGCGCACGTCCTCCGGCTGCATGCCGCCCAGGTTCACGCGAATGGCCAGCGAGGCCAGGCTCAGCCGCGCCAGGAATGCATCCCGCTCCGGGCTCGGTTCCTCCGCGTCCGCCTCCCCGGCGCCGCCCTGCGCAGCGCCCTCCGCGCCCTCCGCGCCGCCGCGCGGCGGGTGGCCCTGGCGCGCGCCGCCCGCCGCCGCCGCCTCCTGCACCGCCTGCTGCAGCGCCGCCAGCGCGCGGCCCAGGTCCTCGCTCGCCTCCGCCTCGTCCGCCTCGCGCAGCAGCTCCTGCACGCGCGACGCCATCCTCCGCCGCGCCGCCCGCGCGCCCCGCCGCGCCGCGCCGCGCGAACCAGTTCTGCCGAGGGCATGCTGAGTGGCGTGCATGCATGCATGCATGCCCATGGCCAGCGAGCACCACCGCCAGTGCCTGAGCCAGGGCGGCGACCTGGGCCTCGCGGAGCCCGCGCGCCGCTCGCGCGCCCTGCGCCGCGCCGCCGCGCCGCCGAGAACCCCGGCCCGGGTCCTCTGCCGCCGCGGTCGCGAGCGAGCTCGTCGTGGTGCTCGTCGCCGTCGGCCGCGACAACGCTGCGCCAGACCCGCAACCACCTAACCTGCTCGAGGCCAGGCCGCGGGGCGCGCCGCGGGGCCGGCGCGGCGCGATGCGCGTGCGCAGCGGCGGCGCGCTGCGCGCCTATGTGGGCCGCGCACTGCTGGAGCTGGACGAGGCGGTGCGTTGACTTGCGCGGGCTCGCGCTGGTGGTGCTGGGCGAGGACGAGGAGCTGACCGAGCGCGACGAGCAGGGCGAGACGCGCATCGAGGGCGAGGGCGCGGTTGTGGAAAAGGTCGTCTCTGTCGCGGAGATTGCCAAGCGGACGTGGAAGGGCGGCGAGCTGCAGCAGGTGCGTTGGGAGCGAGGACGCGGGTGCGCTGGGAGATGCCTGCGATGCTTACGATGCTTGACGAGCACAGGTGACGGAGCTGGACGGGGCGTCTAGCAAGCCGCGGCTCTGCATTGTTCTGACGACCGGCACGCATTCATCATCATCATCATCATCATTATCATGACCACTTTCTTTCTTCATTGACAGTGAGCCTGGCTTGTTGTTACGAGTCAATCACAGGTGTTTCGTGGCGTCGGCGCAGCGAGCGGCTTGATCGCCTCAGAGTCCAGAATCGAAGCTCGCGTCGACGAGAGTCGAGAGCGAGGCTCTCTCTCTCTCTCTCTCTCCCTCCCCCAGCCGCCCAGTCGGCTTTTCGCGCTGTCCATTCCCTCGCCCTGTTCTAGCCCTACTTCATAAGTAAGTAACCACTCTAAATGATGACAATCATCCAGGCAATGACGAGGTAAAAGAGGCCGACCGGGTAGACGGCTAGCAGCTGGCGCTCGGCCGGGACAAGCTGGCTCATGAAGACGACCGGGGCGCGCATGGCCCACGCGGAGCCGAGGCCGACCAGTAGGAGCTTCCAGAAGATGTTTGTCCAGAGCGAGCTGAGGATGGCCGCCAGCACGAGCGGGCAAATGCAGTAGCCGAGCACGCAGACGCTCTGAAAGTTGGCGACCTTGCCGCCGAGCAGCTGCACGTTGAGCGTGACAACGAAGGACCCGCACCACACGACGACGAAGACGCAGGCGAAGACGGTGGAGCCCTGATCGCCGGACGCGTTGAGGCTGAGCACGATGGACAGCACGAGGCAAAACAGCAGCGGGCCCCAGAGGTCCCACTTGCGCAGCTCCGCAATGGTGTCCTCCGCCTTGGCCGTGGGCAAAAACACGTACTTGAGCTTGGCGCCGATCATGCGCAGGTCGCGCTTGATGGTCTCCGACACCGGCTCCGACAGCGTCATGAGCTCCGCGTCGTGCTGCGTCATGGGCTCCGCCGCCGCCTCGCTGTCCGTCATCATGGTGCCGCCCGAGGCCGGGGTCGGCTCCGCCGCGCGGCCTCCCGCCGCTCGCTCGCTCCAGCCAGGGCGCGGGCGCCGGGCGCGGGCCGCTCGCGGCGCGCCGCCTCGCCCCGCCTCGCCCCGCCTCGCCCCGCCTCGCCTCGCTCGCGCCGGGCCGCTCGCGCGCAGCGGGCGGGCTCGCGGTCTGCCGCGCCGCGCAGGCTGCCGGCCGGCTTGGGGTCGCGGCGCGGCGCGGCGTGACGTGCCGCAGCGCGGCGCCAGACTGGGCAAACCTCGAACGTCGGCCGCCCTGCGCGCGCGACTCCGCGGCGCGGCGCCGCTCGCTCTGCTCTACGCGCGGCCCGCCGCCCCGCCCGGCCCGGCCTGGCTCGACTCGGCTCGGCTCGGCTCGGCGCCGCGCGGCACGGCTGGCGGCGGCAGCGGCGGCGGCATTAGCGGCGACGGCGAGGCGGCCAGCATGGGGGCCGACGACGAGGAGACGTGCGTGCTGGTGACGCGCATCCTCGCGGAGGAGGACTACTTCGCGGTGCTGGGCGTGGAGCGGTCGGCCAGCGACAAGGAGGTGGTCAAGGCGTACCGGCGGCTGGCGCTCAAGGTGCACCCGGACAAGACGTCCGTGGAGGGCGCGGAGGACGCCTTCAAGCGCGTGGCCACGGCGTTCTCGTGCCTGCGCGACCCGGACCAGCGCTCGCACTATGAGCGCTTCGGCGTGGACCCGAGCTCGAATTCCTCCAGCGTGGGCGCCGCGCGCGGGGGGCGCCCCTTTGGCGGGCCGGTCGACCCGCACGACATCTTTCGAGAGTTCTTCGCGGAGATGGAGCGCGCGCAGCAGCAGCAAGGCCGCGGCGGCATGGGGGGCATGCCGCCCGGCTTCACCTTTGTCAACGCGGGCGGCGGCGGGCCCGGGGGCGCTTTCGTCATCAACGGCGCCAGCGCGCGCGACTTCTTGCCGCCGCAGCTCCAGCCGCTGTACGACCGGATACCGGGCCAGGTCATCGCGCTGCTCTTCTTCTTGCTGCTTCAAGTTGTCTTCATGCACACGAACTGGGTTCTATTCATGCTCATTGCCCTGTTTGTGCCTGGCCGCCTCAAGGGCCCGCTCCTACTGCTGGTCGTGGCCGGCGGGCTCCTCGGCGTCGTGTGATGATGGCACACTGGCCGCAGTCACAGGTAGGTTTGGTAGTGGAGAGATTCCGCGGCGCTGGGGAGTGCTGGGCCAAGCAAGTAGAGGTTAGAATGAAATTGTATGTGTCGTCAAGAAGATGCAAATGCTTCCGTGTCCTTGCACGTCAAAAGGCCCGCTCGTGCTGTTGGTCTTTGCCTGGGAGCGCAGGCAGGGGGGCGTCGAATGAAATGTACGAGGTGCAAAGCGTTGCTGTTTCCTAAAGAATAAGGGTCGAGAGGGCGCAAGAGGCGTGACGATGCAAGTGCCGAGAGGACGCATGCGTCGCGAAGACGCGCACATGCGTCGAGAAGACGCGCACATGCGTCGAGAAGACGCGCAATGTCCCACATCACTCCTTGCGCTGGCGCTTGGGCGAAGGCGGCGCCGTGCCGCGTGCAACGTCGGTCGTGCCAAAGAGGCGGTCGCCAACGTCGCCAATGCCCGGAATGATCTCTCCGTCGGCGCTGAGCGCGTCGTCGATGGCGGCAATGTGCACGGTGACGCTCGGGTGCGTGCTGAGCAGCGAGGAGAGGCCGGCGCGCGAGCCAACGACGGTGATGAGGTGAATATCCTCAACGCCCCACTCCTTGAGGATCTCCACGACGGCGTTGACGGTGTTGGCCGTGGCGACGACCGGCTCGAGAATGATGGCGCGCTCGATGCTGCACTCACGCGGCAGGCGGTTGTAGTAGAGAGTGGACATGAGCGACTTCTTGTCCTTGTACATGCCAATGTGCAGCACCTGCGCCGCCGGGATGATCTCCAGCATCGGGTCCACCATGCCAAGGCCGGACCGCAGCACGGGCACAATGCCCACCACCGTGTCGAGCTCCACGCCGGTGTGCTTGGCCTGCGGCGTATGCACGACGCACGGCTTGGTCTTGAGATCCTTGGTCGCCTCGTACCCGACGTACATGGTCAGCTCGCGCATCAGCTCGCGGAAGTGCTTGCTCGACGTCTCGCGCCGCCGCAGCTGCGTCATCTTGTGCTTCGCCACCGGGTGCTGGATCAGCTTGACGCGCGCCTGCAGGGTCTCCATGTCCAGGACGCCCTCCGCATCCGCCGTCGCCGTCGCCATGCTGCCGTCTGGGCCGCTTCGGTCCTAGCTAGCTGGTGCGACCGCGAGTTTGCGCCGCCGGTCGCCGTCCTCCGCCCGCTCGCCGCGCTCGCCGCTGCTCCGAGTCGCCGCCCGCGCTGCTGCTCTGCTGCTGCTGCTACTGCCGCTGCTGCTGCTGCAGATTTGCCGGCAACGGTGCCGCAGCGAACCTCCCTTCCGTGTCCGAGTCGGGTCTCGAAGACATGTCGAAGAAGACTCTTCGCCTCTCTCGGCGACCATGATGACAGAAACTGGCGCGAGCGCGACACGGGGCGCGCGCAAGGCCGAGGCGCGGCGAGCGCCGCATCTCACAGTCAGCCTCAGGCTGGCCTGGGCGCGTCCGGAAGTGGCCGGTTGCGAGCGTGCAATACTTGCTCGCAGGCTTGGTGCGGCGACGATGCCAATAGTACACGAGCTCACTCTCAGGCTGGCGAGCGCAAGAAGGCAGCGTGGGCGAGACTGCGGTGGCGGGCGGGGAGCTCTCAGCTACGTTAGAGTCTGTAAGCCACGTCAAGGCTCCGAACTGCCCTCGCTCGCTGACAAAGTACTGGTCCTTGAGGCAAGGGGTTGCCATGCAACGCAATCCAATGCAGGCTCGGCCGCTTGTTGTCACCGGTGAGCAAAAAGCCGCGTCAAGGCGCGGCGTTCGGTCGTCGCTGGCTGGCACGCCACGATGGCGCGAGAAGCTTGGCATCCATGACACGCACGAGGAGCACCGCTGGCACTGACGGAGGCTTGGCGCACCACCACCACCACCACCACCACCAAGACTACTACTTGCCATGTCTCTCTTCAGGCTGCAAAGCTGAGCAGAGGCAAAGCAAAGGCAGAGCAAACGCGGGTCGCGAGACTCGCGCGCGAGGATGCAGGCGGCGGCGGCGGCGGCGGCGGCGGCGGCGGCGGCGCGGGCCGTGGGCGCCGGGCGCGGCGCGAGCCTGGGCGCGGCGCGGCGCGGTGGCGGGCTGGCGGCGTGGGCGGGCGCGGGCACGGGCACGGCGCCGGCGACGACGGCGACTTCAGCGGCGGCGCAGGTCGTGGCGGGGGCGCGGCGGCCGCTGTCGACGGCGCTGGAGTCGTACGAGGCGTACACGGAGGGCGCGAACGCGGAGCATCAGTACCCGAAGCGGTTCGTGGTGCCGCGGGCCGAGGGCGCGGGCAATGTGCGCGCCTACTACATCGCCAAGAAGATCAACGTGGTGCCCATGTTCCAAAAGATGTACGGGCGGCAGCGCAACTGGCTCGAGGTGGATAGCCTGATCGTCTCCTTCCCGCAAGGCCGCATGCCGTCGGTCGCACCCGGCCCCGGGTACGAGAACGAGGCCAGGTCTGCCGCCGGGCCGAGCGCCAGTAGCGGCGCCGCCTCGCGCGGCGAGGCCGCCGAGGACGACGGCACAGGCGTGCCTGCGCGCGGCCCGCCGCCCGCTCCGCCCCCGCCGCCGTCCGAGCCTGCGCCCGGCGGTGGCCGTGTCAAGATGGGGCTCGCGCCGTTTGGCACGAAGCGCGCCGCTGACAACGCGACCGTGCCCACGTCGAGCGGGCCCGCGGCTGCGGACGCCGTTGTGGGCGCGGGCAAGGGCGACCAAGAGGGCACGGGCGCTGCCGATGGCGCCGCCGCGCCGGCGCAACCGGCGAGCACGGGCGCGCGCGCCTTTGGCAAGGCGCAGGACGGCCAGAGCGCCGCGGCGGCGGCTGCAGCAGCGGCGGCGGCGGCCAGCAGCCGGGCAGACGGCGTGCACCCGTGCGCCGTCTTCTTCGACTACGGCGCGGTCGTCTTCTTCAACTGCGACGAGGTGCTGCAGACCGAGAGCATCACGCAGGCCGAGCAGTTCTGCGTTGGGTACCTGGAGACCGGCGGTGCCGCGGGCGCCGACGACTACATGGTGGAGGTGGACCCCACGCAGGAGTCGTGGTCGACCTTTAAGTCGAACCAGCTGGTCGTGCAAAAGATGGACATGAACAACATTCGCGTCATCGCTTCGGTGCTGGGCCAGTCCGTCGCGCTGGGCCACTTCGAGCGCGTCGTCGACGGCATGCTGCAGAGCTTCGAGGCGGCCAACGCGGAGGAGTCCACGCTGGCGCAGTCCTATAACCCGGCGCGCACCAAGCTGCTCTTTCGCATGCTGCGCGAGTCCAACTCGGTGCTGGCTGAGGTCATCGTCAAGCTCGGTGTCTTGGACCGCACGCGCATGAAGGAGGCCTGGCGCTATCCCAAGTACGGCAGCGTCTGGGAGGGCCTTCGCGAGGAGTTCGAGATCAGCGACCGCTTCGCTGTGCTCGAGATGAAGGCCTCCTACTTGCAGAGCAACATGCGCTTTCTCGTCGAGCTCATCCACTCGCAAAAGGGTGAGCGTCTCGAGTGGATGATCATCATTCTCATCACCCTCGAGCTCCTCGTCTCATTATACGGCCTCTACACCGGCGCCCCGCACTGACCGCCGAGCTGAGCATAACCGAGCGAGCGAGCGAGTGCGAGTGCGAGAGAGAGAAAGAGAGAGAGAGAGGGAGAGCCCTCTCTCTATCTATCCACTAGGCCTAGCCTGCTTGCTATCTACAGCACTGATTCCATAGTCCCCATCTCTTCCCTGTCCACGCTTGTTGCCACCAATGAAAGAGCCCCTTGTGCGGCGCAATGTGCGCTGGCGGCGGTGCAATCTGACAGTGAGGCCAAGATTGGCCATCGCCAAGCCCCGGCACCGTTGGCTGCTAGCTAGGTACACCGACCTCTTCCACTGTGGCACGCCGGCGCGCCAGTAAGATTAACCGGCGTGCCAGAAAGATTAACCGCCGCTGATCAATGTAGGCCTCCTGGACGCGCTGCCGTTGGCCCCCGGTGGACCCGCCGGCTCAAGTCGCCCCGCGCCGCGCCGCTGGCAGCGCGAGCGAGCGAGCGAGCGAGCGAGCAAGGCAGCCGTCACGCCACGGAGCACGCACGGCACGGGGCGGGGCTGGCCGCAGAGGCTGCGCTGCAGCGCTGCCAGTGATGATCTGATCGTGATGAATGATCGAGGCTCTGAGGCAGGTCAATCGCAACTGCCCGTTGCGTTGCAGGCTGTGCAGTGGCTGGCTCACATCACGTCTCTACTACATGCACGCAAAACACAATTTGAATTCAAATCCGAAATCGTCCCAGCCGGCTCGTACACGCGGCGCAGCGGCGCAGCGCAGCGGCGCAGCGCAGCGGCGCAGCGTCACGGTAGCGCAGCGCAGCGCAGCGCGGCGTGGGACCAGGCTCGCGCGGCGCAGGCGTCGCACCGCGACGGGCGTCCTTTCCGCGCAGCACGGGCCCTCCCGCTCCTCCGCCTCTTCCGTCGCCTCGTCCTCGCTCCTCCGCGGCCGCGGCGACCAGGGCCTCGGCGCCGGCCAGGCGTCCAGCCAGCCTGAGCAGCGCGTGGCGTGGCGTGGCGTGGCGTGACGTGACGTGACGTGACGGCCGCGGCCGCGGGCCCGCGGCAGACGCCAGCGGCGGCGCGGCTGGGCCAGCAATAATCTTCCGCCCTGGAGCAGGAAGGAAGCAGCGGCTTCGTCGCGGCGGCGCATCTCTCTCTCTCTCTCTCTCTCGCCACCCCAACCGGGCCAGGCGGCAGCTCAGCTCAGCGGCCGCCTGCGCAGACCCAGAACCGGCGCGCGGCGCTCGCTTGCTCGCGCGCGCGCGCTCGCTCGCTCGGCGGCGGGTCGAGCAGCGGCGCGGCGCGGCCCGAACCCGACTCGCGTGGCGACGGCCGGCCTGGCCAAGACCGGCGGCCGTTGGCTGGAGCGAGGATAGAGTGCAGTGCTAGCTCGCTAGGGCAGCGTCTTGGACCAGGACGCCGAGGCGGACGAGATCGCCACCATGACGACCGTCTCGTTCGGATGGAACCAGAACCACCAGCTGGGTCTGGGCGACACGGAGATCCGCGTCGTGCCGCAGGTGGTCACGACGCTCGAGGGCAGCGTCATCGTGCAGATCGCTTGCGGCAGCAGGTACACGGTGGTGCTCTCCAAGGAGGGCAACGTCTACTCGTGGGGCCGCGGTACGTGAATTCTGGGGCTAACAGGAATGCAGACTTGCACCCGAGGCTGACGCGCAAGCGCAATGCACGCACACGCGCAGGCGATGACTTCCAGCTGGGCCACGCCAAGGGCGCGGCTCTCGCGGCCGTGCCGCGGCTCGTGCAGGCCTTGGAGGCTGTGCGCATCGTGAGCATCGCGGCGCGCGGCGCGCATACGCTGGCGCTCTCCGCGGAGGGCAAGGTGTACTCGTGGGGCCGGTACGTTGACTTCCTCCCAAGGTATGCGACGGCGTGGAGACCGCCGAGGCTGACTTGTGCACTCGCTCTCTCGCTCTCTCCCTCTCCACAGCAACGACGAAGGCCAGCTCGGCCTGGGCCACCGGCAGCCATGCAAGACGCCGACGGAGGTGACGACCTTCATCGAGGAGGGCGTGCGCGTGAGCAAGATCGCGTGCGGCCGCGTGCATTCCGTGGCGGTGTGCGAGCGCGGGTACATGTACGCGTGGGGCGACAACGACGACGGCGCCACGGGCCTCGGCACGGAGGACACCGTGCTGGAGCCGCGGCGGCTGCCAAACCTCGAGGAGGTGGCGGACGTGGCGTGCGGGTCGCGGCACACGCTCGTGCTGGTGGATGACGTGCACGTGAACGCGGAGATCACCGTGCCGCGGTACATGAGCAACCAGCTGTTCGCCTTTGGCTGGGGCACCTACGGACAGCTGGGCAACGGCGAGCGCAAGACGCGGACCGAGCCGACGCCCGTGTACTTTCCGGCACCCATCCGCTCGACGCAGCGCGTGCGCATCTCGCAGATCGCCTGCGGCTACCGGCACAGCCTGGCGGTGCTGACGTCCTTCGACCCGAACGAGGAGGAGGAGTTCTCGAACCTCTTTGCGTTCGGCTGGAACCAGTACGGCCAGCTCGGCGTCGAGACCCCCGGCGCGTCCATGGCCCTGGAGCCTGTCCTGGTGCGCTCGCTGCCGAACTCGGTGGTGAGCGTGTGCGGCGGCGGCCGGCACACGATCGCCATCGTGCAGCGTGAGAGCGACGGCGCCAAGCGCATGTTTGCGTGGGGCCGCAACGACGACGGCCAGCTTGGCGCTGGCACGACCTTCTCGGACCAGACGACGCCGCTGCGCGTCAAGTGCTTCGGCCGCGACGCCGCGCTGGTGGCGGCCGGCTGGTCGCACTCGGTGGCCGTCCTGGCGGACAAGATCCACGCGGAGGACGACGACATGGGCAGCGAGATGCACCCGTACATCCCGCGGTCGCCATCCTCGCAGTTTCTTGCCGACCGTCATCGTGAGAAGCTGAGCAAGAACACCAGCACGTACTGGTGCCTGCCGTCCGGCGAGCGCTTCGACCGCGTGCGGGACCTGCTGGGCGGCGTCTTCACCTACGGCAACCTGGACGCCGGCTTCGCGCAGTTTCTCAACACGCTCATCCTGCTGCTCAACCTGCTCAGCTCCATGCGCATCCGCGTCGGCGTGGAGCAGGACATGGTCATCGGCAAGATCGTCCCGGGCGCCACGCTCACCGTATGCCTGAGCAACGTGCTCTTTGGCGCCTGGGCCGACGCCAAGGCGCGCCGCGCGCAGGGCGAGGACTTTACCGCGCTGCCGCACGGCATCAACACGGTGCTCTTTTTCGCCTTCACCATGCTCATCATGGCGCCCGTCTTCGAGAAGACGGGCGACGCCGAGCTCGCCTACCGCACGGGCCTGGCCTGCTGCTTTGCGCTTGGCGTGCTGGAGCTGCCCAGCGTCTTCCTCGTCGAGCAGATCCGCAAGCTCGTGCCCCGTGCCGCCATGATGGCGGCCATGGCCGGCGTCTCGCTCACCTTCATCGCCATGACCTTTACCGTGCAAATCTTCTCCAACCCGGCCGTCGGCATCATCCCCATGGCCGTCATCCTCGTCTGCTACGGCTCCAACGTGCAGCTCCCGTACAAGATTCCTGCAGGCCTGCTGGCGCTCGTGCTCGGCTCCATCATCGTGGCCGTGGCGCGCGCCTGGGACATTCAGCTCATGGACCCGGCCTCGGAGGGCAACCCGGCGTCGTCCGGCTCCGTCAACGGCGGCGCCGGCTTTTACGTGGCGTCGTCCTCGCTGCCCGAGGTCGTGCACGCGCTCTTTGACTCGCGCACCTGGCCGTACCTCACCGTCGTGGTGCCCATGCTCATCGTCAACATCGTCACCAACCTGTCCTGCCTCGAGGGCGCCAAGGCCGTCGGCGACGACTACAGCATCCGCCAGGGGCTGGCGCTCGACGCCGTCATCACCATCCTCGGCTCCCTGCTCGGCTGCCCCTTCCCGACCTGCATCTACATCGGTCACGGCGCCTTCAAGAGCATGGGCGCCTCCGGCGGCTACAGCTACATTAGCGCGATCGGCGTCCTGCTGCTCGGCCTCTTCAACGGCACTTCGGCAGTCATGACGGTCGTCCCGGAGGTGGCCGGCGTCGGCATCCTCATGTGGATCGGCATCGTCGTCACCGCCCAGGCCTTTGACCGCGACGACGAGTACGAGATGGAGGCCAGCTCCTCCAAGTCCCACGCCGCCGCCGTGGCGCTCGGCCTGCTGCCCGCGCTCGCCTCCTGGGGCCTGCAATACATTCAGGCCGTTGTCCCGGCCTGCGGCTCCGTGCTCTCGCACCCGGCCTCCTTGGATGTGCCCGCTGCTGACGTCCACGTGCCCTTCAACAAGGTCATGGAGAACCTCGAGGCCAACGGCGTTTACGTCTTCGGCCTCATTGCGCTCTCCCGCGGCTACCTGCTCTCCTCCATCTTCCTCTCCAGCGCGCTTGTCGAGATCATCGACCGCCAGTTCTTCAACGCCGCCATGTGGATGCTTGTGGCCGCCGTCCTCTCCTTCGTCGGCGCCGTGCACTCCTTCGAGCTCGACGAGCACGGCATCTCCTCTTCCTACGGTCTCCCCGCGCGCACCATCGGCAACTTCCCGCTCAAGTACGCCTTCGCCTATACCGGCGCTGCCCTCATGCTTATGCTCTTCCAGCTGCGCGAGGGCGACGGCGCCGCCGAGCGCCTCGTGCGCCGCTTCCGCCGCTTCTTTCGCTCGCGCAAGGCCGCCACGCGCCACGACTACTTCGACGCGCCGCAGTCCACGCGCACCGCCCTCAACTACACCGCCTCCTTCGACGGCGACGAGGACGACGAGGACGGCAGTAGCCACGGCGCCGGCAGCGACCACGGCAGCTTCCAGCAGCACCACCACCAGCGCTCCGGCAGCGCTTCGGAGAGCACCCCGCTCCACTTTGGCGACCGCCGCCCCAGCTACGCGTCCACCACCATGTCCTCGCCAGAGAAGCCCCGCTTCTAAAAGAGGCCTCTCCAGTAGCTAGCTAGCTAGCGTGGCGCAGCCATCAGCTTATCTATCGTAGAAGGCAGCGAAACACAGAGCAAGAGTGTTCTCTGCTGCGAACCAACCTCCAAATTTCCCCTCGGGTCTCGCTTCGCGCTTGCTCAAGCCAGCGAAACACAGAGCAAGAGTGTTCTCTGCTGCGAACCAACCTCGAAATCTCCCCTCGGGTCTCGCTTCGCGCTTGCTCAAGCCTCTCAAGCCGTGCTGGTCGTCGATCTCGCGTATCTGCGCCTCCAGCCAGCCTGAGAAAGATCATTGCAAGCAGCGGACAGCCAGGCCTTGCCGGCTATTCTTTGCGCCCTTCCTTCTCGCTTGCCTCGCAGCAACGCAGCCCCGCTCGCATTCATGCTCCCGCCCCCTCGCCAGGCTGCCAGTGAGCGTGGCGCCGCGGGCCAGCTCCTGCCCTGGCTGCTCGCTGCTCGCCTTGCGATCATCAGTCCCCCCGGCCCGAGCCCCCGCCCTAGGCAGGCCTAACCTAACCGTCGCAGGTGCGCACTCGCGCACCCCCTCCCCGCTCGCACTCCCCGTCCCCGCCCCCCCGCGTCCGCGCCGTCCGCGACCGTCCGAAACCGCGTCGGCCGCGTCCGAAACGCGGCGCGCGGCGGGCCAGGGCGTGACTAGTCACCGCCAGCGGGCAAACTAGGGTAGGGCTTGTTCCGGGCGGTTCCGGCGGCGCGTTCCGGGGGCGGGTGGTGAGCGGCGCAGAAGGTGGGTGGGCGGGAGGCTGGGAGGCAGGCAGGCAGAGGGAGGAGCAGGCGGCAGAGAGAGGCGAGCAGGGCGCGGCGGCAGGCAGGTCCGAGTCGAAGCGAGGAGCAGCGGAGGCGGAGTCGCGTCGCGGGCGGGCAGGATGTCGGGCAACGCGGTGACGATCCGCACGCGCAAGTTCGTGGCGAACCCGCTGATGGCGCGGCGGCAGTTCGTGGTGGACGTGCTGCACCCGGGGCGCGCGTGCGTGTCCAAGGCGGAGATGAAGGAGAAGCTGGCCAAGATGTTCAAGGTCAAGGAGCAGGACGCGATCATCCTGTTCAACTTCAAGTACGCCTACGGCGGCGGCAAGTCCACGGGCTTCTGCTGCATCTACAACACGGTGGAGGACGCCAAGGCGCTGCACGCCAAGCACACGCTCGTGCGCCTCGGCCTCGTCGAGAAGCCGACCAAGAAGGGCCGCAAGGGTATCAAGGAGGCCAAGAACCGCGCCAAGAAGGTGCGCGGTGTCGGCCGCCGCCTGGCCCGCAAGAAGGCGAAGCGCGCCGAGTAAGCGGCGGCGCGTGGCGTCTTCTTCGTCTCGCCGATGTCTTATTGGTCCACCAGCCTCCCTCGACGACACATGGGCGCTCGCGCGCGCGAGGGGGCGGCGACGCGCCCGGCCTGCTCTTGTCTGTAGGCGGCAAGGGGCTCGCTCTGCGGCGCGGCTCCACGGCGCCCGCCACCCCGCGTCGAGGTCCACCACCACCCCTGACTCTTTCTTCTTCCCCCTCTGGCCGGAGTCTGTCGAGCATCGACTCGCTCGTGCCGATGGCCTTCAGCAGCAACAAAAACGACAACAACATTTACTCCTTTTCAACCTGACTGCTGCTGCTGCTGCTGCTGCTGCTGCTGCTGCTGCTGCTGCTGCTGCTGCTGCTGCTGCTGCTGCTGTCACATTCACATACCGGGGCCCGAGCCCGCGCCGCTGTCCAGCGCTCCGGCCACGCTCTTCTTGTGCCGCACCTTTTCGAGCAAAATCTCCGAGTGCTTGTACGTCTGCAGCTGCTCCTTGTGCACGCACAACAGCGTAATGTAGGTGTCCGCTACGACCGTGTACTGCTCGCGGCCGTAGTACGGGTCCAGGAGCGCCTCTTCGCCGAAGATGTTGCCCGGATAGATGGTGCCGGTCTCAGCCAGCTTGGGCTTGGCCGCCTTGACTTCGCCGCGGTCCAGGGCTGCGATCTTGGCGCGGATCGCCTCGATCTCGCGCTGCCGCTCCTGGTGCAGCTCCATTGCGCGGGCCACGCGGCCTTTGGTGCGCGCGCTCTGCACGTTCTTGTGATGCACCGCAAAGCTCATCTCGAACTGCTCACACGCGTGCTCCAGGGTGCGCAGACGCTTGCGCAGGCTCGCGCCAGCGTCGTTGTACTGCAGCGTGCGGCAGATCCCGCTCACCAAAATGCAGAATCGCGAGGCCTCCTCGCCCTGGCGCAAAATCACCGCATTGTGCTGGTACTCGACGGCGCGCGTGATCTTGCAAAGGCCCTCAAAGGCCTCCTCGCTCATGCCGTCGAAGATGTGGCACCCACGCAGGATCTCGCGCGTGCGGTCGCGGATCATGCGCACCGACTCGTGCAGACACGTGCGAAAAAACAGCTCCTTGGGCACCACGAAGACCAGCGCCGGGTCGCCCTCGGCCGGCACCAGCACGTTCACCTGTCGCTTGCTCTCGTTCAAGAGCCCGTTCTCCCCAAAGTACTCCCCCTGGTACAGGTGGTGCACCACGTGCTCGGCGTCCACCTCGGAGAACTCCACCGTCACGTCCAACGAGCCCTCCAGGATTGCGAAGAAGTTGTACGCCGGCGCACCCTGCTGCACCACGTAGTCGCCCGGTAGCACGCTCGCTAGCTTAACCTCACGCGCCAGCTCGCGCACGAATCGCTTTGGCGTCTTGCGGAAGAGCGTGATCTCCTGACACGCCCGAAAGATGAGCTCCAGCTCCGCCGGCGTGCGCTGCTCCGCAGGCTTGCTGCACGCCAGCTCCACGCTGGACTTCTTCAGGAAGATCTCCGCATACACGCTGTCGCACCGCTGCGTCGCCGAGGTGAACTCCGCCAGGTCCACGCGTCCGTCATAGTTCGTGTCCCACTTGCGCTCCGGGTCGTTGCCTCGGGCCATGGACGCGCGGCGCTGCACAGCTTCGGGACTCTCGTCTGGGTCTCCAGAGCTGCTGCGGTGGCTTCTGCCTCCTGGGCCAGGTTCCCCCCCTGCAGCTCCAGCACCAGCACCAGCAGCGTAAGCATCCGCAGCGCCACCACCGAGTGCGTCAGTCGCGGCAGGATGGCCGTGCGCGGCCTCTGCGTCCGAGTCCGAGTCCGAGTTCGAGTCCGAGTCCGAGTCCGAGGTCACGCCCTCCGAGCCGGAGCGCGTGCCGCGGTGCCCGTGGAGCCGGAGCCGCCGCTCGCGGCGTCGCTCGCGCCGCCGCGCGGCACGGGCCGCCTTTTCCTGCGCCTGCTTGCGCCGCCGAGCCATCGCCAGCTCCGTGGCCCGCTTGTAGTCCTCCTGCGCGCGCGCAAAGTCGCCCGCGCGCCGCGAGATGAAGGCCCGAAAGGCCAGGAGGCCGTCGTCTTGACGGTCGATCGCAATCGCCTCGTCCAGCTCCGCGATGGCCTCCCGGTCCCGGTCCTCGTGCGCAAAGACCAGAGCGCGGTTGAACCGCGCGCTCGTGCTGCGCGGGTCGATGCGCAAGCACTGCGTGAAGTCCTGCATGGCCGCCTCACTCTCGCCCACCAGGTGGTACGCAACGCCCCTGCACAGGTGCGCCGCTAGGTATCGCTGGTCGGCCAGCGTAGCGCGCGTGTACATGCGAATGGCGCCCGCCAGGTCGCCCGCCACCTTGAGCTCGTAGCCCTTTTGCAGGAAGCGCTGCCCGCTCGTGGCGCTCCTCACTTCCGGCACGTGCTCGCGGAACTCGCTCTGCAGGATGTCGCGCGCGCCCGTCCTGAGTTCGCTCCCGAAGTCGCGCGCCAGCTTCTCGTGGCGCCGCCGCTCCCAAGGCAGCTGGATGTAGTTGAGCTGGCCGCGCGAGTCCAGCAGCAGCGGCAGCGTGCCCTCGGCGCGCACCTTCTTCTGCGCCAAGTCTGAGATCACAGCCAGCGTGGCGTCAAGGCCGCCGCTCAGACTCATCGCCTTCTTCTTCTTCTTCTTCTCTGGCTCATTGGCCGCGTGCTCGTTCGTCTTGGCCTCACTGCAGCTCGGCGATTGCTGCAGGACCGACCCGCGCAGGCCAGCGAGACCGAGACCCGCGGCGCCCACCGCAGAGCCAGCTTTGGGGCTGCCGCCGGCTCCCAGGAGACTGAGAGTCGGGCTCGTTGGGGACTGGGAGCGCCGCCGGCTCGCCATTGTGCTCCGGCGCCGCCTTGCAGGGTCCTTGGTTCGTACCGTGTACCTGGACTCGAGTCGCCGCATGATGCTGTGACGCTCCACGCGCTGTCGCGCGTTCTGTGCCGCCTTGGACCGCTTCAGGGCTAGGTTGAACTTGGTCATGCGCACGCTCGTGCCCTCCTCGTCCACCGAGGTCACGGCCTTGGACTCCCTGCGCGTCGCGCCCGGGTTTTCCACGTAACCGGAAAGCGGTAGGGACGAACGCCGCTCTCTCTTGCGCGCCATCTCCTCCAGAAGCAGCTGCCGCGCCTGTTTGGTGCTAAAGTCGGGGTCGCTGAAGTTCACCATGCGCTGGAACTCCAGCGCTGCGCCGCGGAACCGCGCCAAGAGACCCCGCAGCCGCCGCTCCAGTGGCTCCTTGCGCACCGGCTTGTTCATGTATGCACTCACGCCCAGACCGATAGCCTCCGCCACCAGCTCGCGCGTCTTCTCCTGCGGCATGAGCGCCGACAGCGTGCGCATCGAGTGCAAATTGCGCTCGCTCATGCTCGTGTACGGCGACCGCGGCGTCACGCTCTCTGGCTTTGCGTCCTCCTCATCCTCGTCGCAAAGAGGCTCGCCCCCGGGCGACAGCGTCAGCAGCACCGGCATCTTGACCGGGCCCATGGCCTCCAGGAAGCGCAGCGTCTCGTATCCCGGCCCACGCAGCCCAATAATGAGCAGGTCAAAGTCGCCATGCCGCCGCTGGAACACGCGTTGCGCCTGCTCCAGCTCGCTTGCGCACGTGACTTGATAGTCGAGCTCCTGGAGCACCTGAACCGTGTGCCGGCTTTCATGCTCGTCCTCGTCGAAGAGCAGCACCATGCGCTCCTGAGGCTCCTCCTCGCGCGCGAATCGGTCCACCTGCACGCGGTCCTGCTCCTCCTGCTCGACGCGCTCCAGCACCTGGAGCGCATTCGGCGAGCTCGGGCTCGCATCCGCAAGCGCCCCATCAGCATCCTCCTCGTCCGCACTCCCCCCCGCCGCCGCCGCTACCGCCGCCGCTGCGCGAGCGGCCTCTCCCTCCACACGGTCCGCGGCCTCCGACTTGGCGTCGAAGACCAGCTTCCTCCGCCGCCGCGACCATGTCGCCTGCAGCGTCGGCGACGTCCGCACCGTCTGCGCTTGTTGTTGTTGTTGTTGTTGTTGCTGCTGCTGCTGCTGCTGCTGCTGC
>JABLUY010000131.1:0-102199 GCA_013306675.1 Thraustochytrium sp. TN22 | reverse complement strand
GCCGCCGCCGCCGCCGCCGCCGCCGCCGCCGCCGCCGCCGCCGCCGCCGCGCCGCTGCCCGCCGCGCGAAAGTAGTTTTGGCCGCGCCGGGCCGCCGCCACCACGAGGATGAGCGGCTGGGACCTCCGCGCCTTGCATGGCATGGCATGGCATGGCTTGCTCGCCGCCGTGCGAGCCCTCGCCAGCGACCGAGGCACAGCCGCATCCGAACCTCCCGTCTCGAGCAGTGGCGGTCTCTGGCCGCAGAGGCGGCAGAGACTATCTCTGCCGCCGCGAGCTCCTGGAGTTGCAAGCCATGGGCAAGGTGAGATTCTTGGTGAGGATGAAGGCGGTCCTTCGCATCGTGCAAAGTGCACGTCGAGAAGAGCAGCGCGGAGCGAGCCGCAGCAGCAGCATCATGACATCAAACGCCACATCTTTTTTAACGCGTCTGCCCAGCATCGCTCGTGGCGCGGCGCTCACAGTCAGTAGGCCTAGTAAGTTGGCACACAGCGTCACTCACTCCAACAAACGTTCGGCATTCGGCGACGCGACCAGCCTGAGGATCAAATCGTCGCTCTCGCCGCTTCCTTGCCTAGCCTCGGCTAGCCTCGGCTTGCCTTGGCTCGTCGCATCTCGTTTCGCCTCGCCAAGTGCTCGTGCAGCTGCTCATGGAGCTCGTGCAGCTCGTCCTGTGCAAGCGCCCCATTCCTAGCCAGAAGAGCCCTATTCAGACCGTTTGCTCCGAGGAGGTCGGGCTTGCTCAGCTCCCAGGACGGCAGCGGCGACGGGCATAACTTCTCCGGCGTGGAGGCCGCGGACGGGCGAGATGGGGGAGCTGCTGCTGGCGTCGTGCGCGCAGGAGGTGGCGCTGCACACGCTGAGCGGCGACTGCTCGATCGTGGTGAGCGAGTCGGTGCTGGCGCGGCCTGAAGATGCCAAGCCAGGCGCGGGCGCGCGCGGTGGCGCGCGGCTGACGTCGCTGGACTTCGACGCGGCAGGCAAGGCGCTGCTCATGGCGTACGACGACGGCAGCGCGAGCCTGCGCCAGGTCTCGGACGGCCGGCTGCTGGGCAAGCTGCCGCCGCCCGTGGACCAGCGCGGCGCGCTAGCCGCAGCCGCACTCGCCACGCGCGGCGGGATGGCCGGCACAGCGGCGGAGGACGGCATGCTGCGGCTCTGGGACCTGAGCACGTGCCGCGTGGTGCAGTCTTTCCAGGCCTTCGCCACCCCCGCCACCTGCGTCGGCTTCAGCCCGGACGGCGTGCAGGTGGCGGCCGGCAGCGCGAGCGGCGATCTGACGGTCTTTAGTCTGCGCAGCAACAAGCGCATCGCGCTGCTAAAGACTCCGGACGAGGAGAACCGCGGCTCGCAGCAGGCCGCCGCAGCGCTGCGCACGCTGCACTACAACCCGTGGCGTCGCGACATCGTGGCCACCGGCTCCGACGCCGGCAGCGTCTACGTCTGGGACGTGTCCACGCTCACCACGGTCGCCTCCTTCGTGCGCGTGCACCGCGGCGCCACCAGCGGCGTCTGCTTCTCGCCCGCAAACCGCTCGCTGCTTGTCAGCGCCGGTCTCGACGGGACCGTGGTCCTCATGGACGGCCAGAGGGGCAACATCTTGCAGAAAAACCAACTCAACCATGCGCTCACCTGCGTCTCCATCGCGCCCTCTGGAAAGCGCGTCGCGCTCGGCACCTCCACCGGCACCATGCTCATCTGCCACCTGCGCCAGATGGAGCAGCTGCAGCGAATTGAGATGCACGCGCCCGAGACCATCACTTGCGTGCGCTTCTTCACTGCGGCTCCCAGGGCGCACGCCACATCTTCTTCAGCCAACACCTCCATCGCATCGACGGCATCCTCCCGGTCTGCGGCGGAGGCGGCCGCCGCCAGGCCCGCCGCCAAGCCGCGGGCTGCGCTTCAGAGCGCGAGCGCGGTGCCGGCTCAGGCCCAGGTTCCGGCGGCAGCGGCAGCGGCGGCAGGGCCTGCGGCAAGGGCGCCGCGCAGGACTGCCCATAGCGATCTCTTCTCGCCCGCCAAGCCGCCGCCGCTGCCCGTGGGCAAGTCCCACGCGCACGCTTCGCAGTTGGGTCGCATCGAGGAGAGCAGCCGCGCTGGGGCGCCCGCCATCAGCGAGGGCGCGGAAGAGGAGGACGAGGAGGACGAGGGGGGCGAGGAGGACGAGTCGCCGGCATCCATCGAGCGTCAAGCTCCTCTTTCCCCGCGGGCTCCGCCGCACGCGCCGCAGGCCACACCGGCCACCCGTCGCGGCCCTGCTTTAGTCTCCGAGACGCCGCGCGACACCGCGAGCCGCCGATCATACGAGCCGAGGTCCGTCGCGCGCCCCCCTCCGGACGCCTTTGAGGAGGAGACCTCCAGCGAGGTGTCCGAGTCCAAGCGCAGCACGGGTATGGGCGGCGGCGGTGGCGAAGTTGGCTTTCCCCGCAACGAAATGCCCGTCAAGCCGTCGGCGTCCAGCGTCGGCGGCCTTCGCGACCCGCCCGTCGAGTGGATGCAGCACGTGGAGGCACTCGTCGATGACGTGCGCCAGGACGTGCGCCAGGACGTGCAGAACCTGCAGCTTGAGATGATGCGTCAGTTTCATCTGCAAATGTCCGACATTCAGGACTCCCTCAACGCCTTTTCCAGCAAGTTTGCGCATCTCGTCGAGGAGAACAATCGTCTGCGCGCGGAGAACGCCCGGCTGCGCAACCAGTATTGATCGCCTGCACGGAGGGCTGGGGCGCGCGCGAGGGGCGCGCGAGCCCGTTGACTTTTTGTGTAACCTGTCCAACACCAGCGCGGCAACCCTCATCAACAACATGTTTTCTCATCCATCAGCACCCAGCTTGTCCTCGTCATCCACGTGTCGCAAAGCTTTTGCAAGCGAAGCCAAGTCCTAGCCAACGCACTGCCAGCTGACAGTGAGTGGCTGCTGGACATACTCAAAAGTTACTGTGTTGGAAATATACTCAAACGTTACTACTGCAAGTAGTCATCGCGATTGAAGTCGTCCAGGAGGTTGTCGCGCTGCGGCGCCCAGCCGAGACGCTCGCGCGTGAGCTTGCTGGGCGCAGTCAGGTTGGCCTGCACGAAGGAGGCGAGTGGGCCAATGGCCTCGCCGGCATCTTCCGGCGCGACAGGCTCCACGGGGAGACCAAGCTTGTGGCCCAGAGCCTCGGCGATCTCACGAAAGGAAATGCCCTCGTCGCTCTCCACGGCGTGCACGCGCTGGCCGGCGGGGCCCTTTGTGAGGGCCAGGACATAGGCGCGCGCAGCATCGTCGCGGTGCACGGCGGCCCAGCGGTTCGTACCCTCGCCTACGTAGGCGACCTTGCCCTTGTCCTTGTAGGTGGCAGCCAGCATGGGAAGGAAGCCGTGCTCGCCGACCCCGTGCACCGAGGGCGGCAGTCGCACAATGACCAGGCGTGTCTTTTCGGTGATGGCGCGCTCCAGGGCCACGTGCTCGGTGGCGCCTCGGATTGAGGCCATACCTTCGGATGGGGGCATGGACTCCTCATCGCCCGTGACCATGAGCCCGGACGTCATGATGAGCGTCTTGCCCGTGCCAGAAAGCGCGTCCAGCAGCGTGGCTACGGCCTGCCGGTCAATTGCACAGTTCTCGGCGTAGCGGCCAAAATCGTGGATGAAGGCCGTGTGGATGACGGCATCCGCGGTTTCTGCCGCGGACCGCAGGACCGCGAGGTTGTGCAGTTCGCCGCGCACCGGCGTGGCGCCGGCCTCCTGAACCTTGGCTGCAGAAGCGGATCGCACCAAGCCATGCACCTCGTGGCCCTCGGCGAGCAGCTGCTTGGTCACCTCGAGGCCGATCCACCCGCTGGCGCCCGTCACGAACACCTTCATCTTGCTCACTTCCGTAGATCTCAGGTTATCTCTCCGAGTCAAGCGCAATCGTCCCTCTCAACAGCAGTGCTCGTGCGTGCATTTGGGATCTGCCATGCCATTGCAGGTCGGGCTGGTCCGGGCCCGCCGACCTGCGTCCACTGCTACTACTAGGCCTAGGCCTAGTAAGTACTAGGCAAGTTCACTGATCTCACAGTCAGTGAGTGAGTCAGATGAGTGAGTCACTGACTCAGTCAGTGGCCGTCTGGCCTGCTGACGTACGAGGCTGAGGGTCAGCTTTCGTCGGCCGCGATGGCGGTTCCGCCGAAGGCAGCGGCCACTGGCGGGTGACGCGGCGATGGGCAGCAGAGCGCTGCAAGGACGCGAAGAAACGAAGCTCTGGTGGCTCAAACCATCGAAGGTTTTTTTTCTTTTGTCTGGCTGGCTGCCAGTCCAATCAGGAGGTCCGTGCCGGCTGGCCGACCTCGCAAAATGTCAGAGACGCCACGGTGGGCCGCGGCGAAGTCAGTATGTGTACTCGGTCAAGTCATCGTCAGGCGCTGATATCCCAATCCCATCGCCCTAGACGGAGTTTAATCAGGATAGCCATATTATCCCTAGTAAATCGGCTCTCCTGCTTGCGCTCGACTGACCTGTTGCTATCATGATTCTAATCATTTTTGGAACTTTCAACTACTGGGTTTGTATGGAAGCGTAAAGTGTTGGTCACTTCCGACTGGCCTGTGCGGATGCTGAGGCCAACTTGGGCTGCATCAAGGGCACGATGGACTCGTGCTGAGGCTGCTGCGAGAGGATCTTGAACTATGGCTTGATGGGGTGTCGGTGTAGCTGGCTTGGGCTACGTGGTCGTTCCTGCTCTGCGCTGTAGGGGTACCGGACGAGGCACTGGCGCTGCTCGAATCGACATGATCGAGGCAAATGGGCGAAGGTGTTCCGTTGACGTTTGTCTTGCGCTTCTTGAAGCCTTCGTGAGGCTCGACGCGCACGCGCGTGTGCCACTTGGAAAAGCAGGTTGTGCGTTCATTCTTTCTCATGAACACGTGCAGAGGCACACCGCAGATGGTGCAACGACGGTGCGTTTGCTTGCCGCAGATGACGCAGAGCCGCTTGGCGGGAATCCTCTTGTTGTTGGCGTTGAAGGATGCCTTTCCCGCTGCCTCTGAGTCATGTTGCAGTGCGGCATCGAGGCGGATGTCGCGGGCTTGGCCGTGGTTGAAGAACTTCTGCAACTCGGGGGTTCGCTTGCGCTTACCGGCGGTCACGAGGTCCCTCGCCGCTTCCCTGGTGAGCCCAGTGGGCTTGGGCATGCTTGGCTGCATGTTGAACTCCACCTGCGCCGTATCGAGCTGCCTGCTCCTGTAGACGTGACGGACCATGTCGACAGTGAGGCGGAACGAGACAGTGCTGAGCGCTTCAGAGCGGTTCACCTTGTCGCGGAGGGCCTTTAGCCCGTCGCTGTCTTCGAGGTTGCTCTTCCTCGCAGCCTGTAAGTAGCGGTAGACCACGATGGCGTTGACAACGAGCTGCTTGTACGTGCGCAACGCGATGTTCTGGTCGCAGCTCAGATTCATGCACTGCGTGTTGGTGATCTGCTCCACGTACTGTGTGCTTCCGTCGACGCCGCCCTTTGCGACGTTGTATAGCTCCTGCGGTAAGCACTTGATGACATGCACGGGCCGCATGGGCCCCTTCAGAGCGACAAGCTTGCGCATGGCGCGCCACAGCCGGAAGTGCGAGCTCAGCACCGCCCCCTCCTCCTCGCCGAAGATGGCAGGTGGCTTGGGCGGCGCACCCGCTGTCGATGCTCTGGTGCGCCCATGTCGTGAGCTTGTCCGCCCACGGTTTCAGAGCGCGCTCCATGGCGAGCCGGGCGTCCGGAGGCACTTCAACGAGGCAGGCGTACAAACACGAACTCGTGCTGGCAGCAACGTAGAGCACGTGATCGATTTGGAGGACCACAGCTTGGTGCAAGACTTGCGCGCGGTGCTCGGCAGGTATGGCCTTCCACCAAGTCTCGTCCCCCACGTGTTCATCTGGGTGCTCACGATACGTGCGTCTACCGCGCCTCCAGGCGCGACGCGCGTCTTGATCTCGACGCTGCATAGTACTGACGATGCGTCGCACTCCGCGCCTGGAAGCCGGACGCGAGCGACTCCATCCGGCGAGACTGCGAGCCCCGGAACGGTCTTGTGCTGAATGAGGCCGACCTCGAACATGCACTCGCACCACGCGTCGGTTCGTCGACCAACGCAAGTATGTCTTCGAAGTCTTGCTGCGCAGCGGCCTCAGCACGAGCATCCTCGTCGCCAAGCTCCTCTCCTTCTTCGTCTTCGTCCCCTGTGTCCCGCTTGTCCAGGGGCACGAACTCGCTGTCGCTGTCGCTGTCGCTGTCGTCCTCCACGCGGTGGTTAGGCCTCGCCGATGCCATGATGTCGCAGTGCGGGCCCGACTCCACGTCCAAGCGCTGCGGCAGGGGCGTGCGAGCTGAGAGCAGGCACAAGGCACCCGCCAGGGCCGCCTGCAGCCGCGCGCCGCAGCGCCTGCGGCTCCAGCGCGCTCCGCGACGAAGTCGCGCGCGAGCTCCCCCCAAAGCCGCTCTGGGCGAACTGCCGAGCTCATCTCATCCTAACCACCACGCCTTCGGCCAAAATGAATAGGGGGCAGGAGCCTTGGGTCGCTTCGAGTGGGCCTCTTCAAGCTCGGCCCCATCGCTGCGTTTTTGATCGAATGCGGAACTAACTTCGCCAGACTCTAGGCCACTTTTTTGGAGCAAATCGGGAGTAAAGTACCCTCTTAATACGCTTTAGTGCCCCCTGTGCCGGGCGTCACCGAGGGACCCCCGCGTGGTAGGCGGATACGAGTAAGCATAGAGGTGTGATTGGGATAATGGAGGCGAGGTGGTAAAACTCGAGCGCGTTGTTTTTCTTGGTCTTGGAGCAGCCGCTGTACAAAAAGCACTGGCGCTTCTTGGCCTTCTTGTGGTCCTTAAAGTCGAAGAACTCGCAGCCGCCATCCTCGTCGCAGGCACGCATGCAGGAGACTCTCGTCTCACCCTTGGATATGGAGATCTTCTGCTTTTTCTTGGCCTTGCAGCCGGTCGACTCCGTGGCAAAGTACGTGAGCAGCGCTTCGTCCAAAGTGAGCTGCTCCACGCCGGCGCCGCGCGTGTCCGCTTCCACGCACGGGTACGACTCGAAGAGATAGCAAACGCCTGTGTCCAGGTCGTACTCGTACCACGTGCAGCCGCTCTCGGCGGCGCAGGCCTTGACACAGGCCTTTAGCGAGGCCACCGAGGCGGTCTCGATGAGATCGTCCTCGCACGGATGATCCGGCGCTACAACGTTACCGCGTTCCGAAGCCGTTGTCGGCGCAGGCGTCGGCGGGTACTCCTCGCACTCGCGCTCCGAGTACTGGCAGTAGCTCGTGTGGTAGGTTCCAGCGTTGAAAAAGGCCAGCGTGCTCTTGTAGGCGGCCGCGTCCGACTTGCGCAGGTCTTTGGTCTCATACGGGTCCGCATAAACGTCGTAGAGCTTGTACTCATAGTTGTCCCGCACGAGCTTGAGAGCGCGCGAGTCGTCACGCAGGTCGAAAAAGGCAAAGTCGCACCCGAGCTCTGGGTCCACAATCGTGCTGGTGCAAATCTCGGACATCATCCAGTCGCGAATGTGCGGCGTCGTGCCCGTGCCCGCCGTGGCGAGAAGCTCCTCATGGAAGGCGACGGCGCCGAGCCCTTGAAAGCCGCTGAGCGAGGCGTCGTTGTCGGCAACGCCAATGAGGCCGGCCAGGGTCAGCGCCAGGTCATAGTGCACGTGCGGGATATCCGAGGTGACGCCCTGCGGAAGATTCTTGGGCCAGCTGATGATGGTGGGCGAGCGCACGCCGCCCTCGTACACGTCGCGCTTGTGGCCACGCAGGTTCATCGTGGAGTGAAATACTTCCGTCGAGTAGCTCTTGTCGGACCCAAAGCTCACGTGAGGGCCGTTGTCCGAGGAGAAGATGAAGATGGTGTTGTCGCGGATGTCGAGCCGCTCAAGCGTGTCCAGGAGCACCCCAACGTTGGTGTCCATCTCGTACGTGATGGCGGCCATGTGGCCCACGCGAGACGACGGCACGCCTTCGTCCAGAAGGCCAGCGTAGCGACCGTACGTGCTCACCGGGCTTGTCAGCAGGCTCTGCTTGAGATCGATTGGGTTGTAGTACCCGTTGTGTGGTGTAATGCACGCAAAGTACATAAAGAAAGGCTTGCTCGTGCCAGACTTCACGTGATCGTCGATGAAGTCCACGGCGCGGTCCCGGAAAAGTGCGTTCGCGTTGCTGCACTTCGCGCTTCGCTGCCGCAGCCCCGTGTGAGGGTCCAGCTCGCACTCCGCAGAGCCTAGCTCGCAGGGGCAGAGATCCTCGGAGGCGTCCTCGTTTTCAGTGAAGCTGATTTCCTTGCCGGCTCCGCCATTCTTGCTCTCCCAGACCTTTGCGGGGAATACCTTGTGTGCCTCTTTGTGTGTGAGGAAGCCATAGAAGTTGTCAAATCCTTGTTGCCACGGCGCACCGGTTGAGTCCTGGTCGCCGAGTCCGTACTTGCCGATGCCGATCGTCTTGTAGCCCTGTGCCTTGAGCATACGCGGAATCGTGGATTGGCCCGCCGGCAGCGCCAGCTCACCCACCTCGATGAGCCGGTTGCCGCGCTTTTCGCTCACGCCAGTCGGCTTGCCCGTCAGCAGCGCCCAGCGCGCCGGCCCACATACCGGGCTGCTCGTGTAGCTGCGCGTCATGCGCACGCCCTCCTTCGCCAGGCGCTCCAGCTGCGGCGTGTGGATGACCATCTTCTCCTCGATGTTGGCGTCGAAATCAACGTCCGTGTACACCGCGTACTCCGGCGCATGCTGGTTCACTTCGCCCACGCCGAGGTCGTCCGTGTAATACAAAATGATGTTCGGCTTGGCAGCATGCGCCGGCCGTGCTAGGCTGCACAGAAAGCCGGCAATCACCACGGCCAGGGCCGAGCTGCGCGCCTGCCTCGGCAGCATGCTCGCTTCTGCACGTACGATTCGATGTGGAGAACCCCTGCGTTGACGCCGCGCGAGGGGGAACCAACTTTGCATGCATTCGAGACGCGACGCCGTGGCCTCTGCCCTCTGCCCAGACTCGCCCCGCTTCACTCCGCCTCGCGCAAAAGTCACCCCGCAGCGGCGACCTCGCGCGTCCCCGCGCGCGCGTAGATGCGTTGGGCCAAGGCAAACAAACATCGGGACATGCCTTACGAACTTGAAGAGAGCGAGCCAGTCGTGCGATGAGGAGGCAAGTATCGGGTACTGACTACAGCCATGTCGCCCCAGCCACCAGTGTGTGCGCTCGATCATCGCCGTTACAGCGTTTTCCAGGCCCCTACGTGCCTCCGACTCGGAGTCTGCGCCGCGGCCGGTTGGCCGCCCCCTCAGGCCCGGGTGACTCGCGGATGTCCCGCGGCGTCTCGCGCGGCCGCCGAAACTCACAGGCTCGACCGCGCGGCGGATGGCGCTGTCACTAGCGGGGAGCTTCTGCGAGCCGAGCGGGTCCCAGAGGGAGTTCGCCTTGTTCCAGGCGTCTCGTGGCGGCCCGAGGGCGGCCAGAGCGAGCGAGCGTGCGAGCGCGGCTGGGAAAAGGAGCAAGGTGGACGGGAGGCTCGCGGACGCCCTCCTGCGCGCCCTGCGCCGCAGGGAAGCACGACGGCACGGGCTGCGGGTGAAAGATGAGGAAGTGGAGCTCGCTCACTGACCTCCGGGCGGCGCTTGACTTCCGGGCGAAAGCTCACCTCGGCCCCGCCTGGGGCATGACTGAACCCACTTTGGCTCGCGGCCAACACATTCAACACGCAACTTGAAGTCCCCGTCAGAAAGGTGGAAGCAATCGTCAAGCGTAGAAAGGGGCTGAGGTAGGGCGACCCAAGGCTTAGCGACAGGGCTGGGCGGGTCGTTGTGCGTAGGGAAGTGAGGCGCGGGAATCGCCCGCGCGGGGAAGGTTTGCGGCGGCAGCTCTGAGACGAATCCGTGTGAAGTGTGAAAATGAGGCGAAGGAATCACAGAGCAACGGCGGGGGCATGCAAGGGTACCTTTGCAGCACATCGCTGCCAGCATATCCTATTAGCTCGTTGCAAAGGTTCCTTGCTCGGCCCTGCGCGCCGCAAATCGAGGCGGCCTCCCGAGCAGAGCCTGAGGAGCAAGCAGAAAACGCAAAGCATCGTCGTTATTAAAAAAGGTTCAGGCAAAGTAGCTGGTGATGTCGAGGGGCAGGTCGGTTACCTCCCGCGCGAGCGAGACCGCGACGTGAAAGGTGGCGATCCACAGGCGAGCCTTGGCGGCGCCATGCGTCTTGGACAGCGTCATGTAGACGATGGTGTAGAGCACGGTGCGGCGCAGGGTCTCGGTGGGCTGGCTCCACTCCGTCTGCTCATGCGACCAGCCGCGACCCAGACGGCGCTCGAGGTAGCGCAGGATACTGCCGCCGATGCCGGCCAGCACGGCCGCGACAAAGGGCGCGCCGGGCGAGTCCGGGAAGAGCTGGCGCGCCTTATCCACGCTACCGCAGACGGTGGTGGACGAATCGATGGCTTCGAAGGTGTTGACGATGAGACTGGTCAGCGTACGCGGCGTGGACACGAGCTGGAAGGCCAGGTCCATCGGCGACCAGTAGACGAGCCCATACGCGAGCAACCAGGTCGGCACGAGGTCCTTGCTTCGGAAGATGCTGGGCGGCTGCGCCATGGCCAGGTCTCGCACGTGCGTGCCGCCGAAGCCGTGGCACAGGAAGGAGCACACAAGGTTGTACACCAAGCCCGCGGGCGGGCCCTTGGTGCTGCCGGCCGCGCCCTCGGCGAAGGTGCGCCACGACGCCACCGCCTTGATGGAGTGCACGAACATGAGCTCCCACGGGTAGCTCGTGTCCATGGCGATGTCATCCCTAAAGTACACCAGCACGCGGTCCAGCGCCGCCACCACGGGCGCCTGCGTGCGGAGCGCGTCCGACACGGGCGTCAGCGACCACTGCGGCCCCTCCTTGCCCACGAGCGCCATCTTGAGGTGCCTGGCTCGCTGTGCGCGCTCCGGCCGGTGACCCGCCCCGGGACCGCAGAGCACTGCGCCTCGCTCGAGCCGCCACCGCTGCCCGCGCTGCCCTGCGCGTTTGCCGCACGCACGCGCGAAAGCCGACCGTGGCTTGCGAGCAGTGGTGCTGTGCAGCAGAGCGACGCCATGACGTCGGGAGCCAAGTGACAGGGTGTGCTCCCGTGCGCGATCGGGCCCGTGCTATGGATGTGCAGACCGGCCACTTTAGTGCCTGTGCTAGTGCTCCCGGCTGCGCGGAGTTGGTGACCCATGGACGCAGGACTCGGACTCGGACGCACTGCACTCCATCCCAGAACCCGTGCACGGCGAGCGGCCGCGCTCGGCGAGCGGCCGGGGCAGGGCAGGGCCGAGGAGGCGCTGCGAGGCTGCGTCGTCGTCGCTTGGGAAGCAGGCAACCTCGACGCACGGCCACAGCGATGGATGCCTCTGTCGTGGCCCCGACGGCGCGGCCTCTGCCGCCTACCCGCGCGGCGCTCGTGCGCGAGGCATGGCGGCTCGTCCTGCGCGAGGCGCAGCAGGAGAAGCAGGGCGTAGGGGAGACCATGGACCTCGAGGACGTGCCGCTGAAGCGCTGTCTGGCGACGTGCATTCCGGAAAGTCGCGACCGCATGCTGAGGGCGCTCCTGACACACCGCGAGGCTGGCGGCCTGAAGGGGGCCGACCTCGTGGAGCACTTGCGCACGCGCAGCGTGAGCAAGAGGGACTTTTACGCGTTCTGGGAGTCCGAGAGCGAGCGCGTGGGCGCCGACACGGCCGCCTTTCGCAGGCTCTTCCTCATGCCCACGGAGGCGCTTCGCGACCAGAGCTCCGTGGTGCTGGCGCACGCCGTGGAGCGCGTCCGGCCGCTGCGCACCCAAGTCTTCCTGCGCGCCGTGCGCTCGTTTTGGCCCTGCATTGTGCGCGAGCACGTGTGCCGCGTGCGATTCTCGCTGCGTGGTCGCGGGCCGCGAGGCAGGCTGCTGGAGAAGGTGTACGCGCTCAAGTGCCGTCGGGACCCGCTCGCCGTGCCGGAGGGCCTTACCTCGCTCGTGCAGAGCGAGCCGGCACGGCGCGACCGCGGCGAGCGCCGGCGGCGGCGCCTGATGCGCAACGCTGACGTACTGCATGAGCTGGACCGCCTTTGGACGGCCGTGCGCCCAGGGCCTACCCCGACGCAGGGCCGCGCGTGCGTGGCGCTCGACCAGGCCGAAGGCCTGCAGGCCGTACTGCGCGTGGTCTCTCAGCAGGACCGCAGCTTCGCGGACCGTGTCATTCACTTGCACGCGAGCGATGGGCGCAGGGCGCGCTACGAGGCCGCCAGACGCGAGAAGTGCGACAAGAATGCGAAGCGCGAGGCCGCGGCGCAGCGACGGCAGCGGCAGCGCGAGGATGAGGGCCACGAGGGCCGCCGAACCCGGGGCGGCCTCAGCAGCAAAAAGAGCGAGCTCATGCGCTCCTACCGCGACCTCGCTGTGCAACGCGAGGAGCGCAAGGAGGTGCGACGGTCGATTCGCGAGGGCGACTTTGACTTTGATCCGGAGGTGCTCTGCAGCGCTGGCAACCCCTTTAACCGCCAGGAGGGCAAGGCGCTGCGCGAAATGGCGTTGACGCAGCGCCATGCGCAGCGCGACGCCGAAATTGCCAAGGCGCAGCGCGACGCAGACCTGCGTCGCGAGGCGCGCGAGCGGCACAGCGCACGCCCGGCTGCGGACTGGGAGGCCATGCCATGGCGCGACTTTGTGCAGCTCGAGGAGGCGCTCTTGCTCGCGTTGCTCGGACCAAGTCTGGCGCCTGCCGTTTTGCCCTTTGCTGCCGACCTCGCTGCGCGAGATGCCCACGAGGCACTCCTTGCGCAAGATATCGCAACCGTCGACACGCGAACCGGAGCGACCGCATCGGGTGCGGGGATTGGTCTGCTGCCGCCAAAGGAGGTGCCGCGCTTCGTCTGGCGTGCACTGCAGCTCGAGCTCGTGGATCTGTGGACCAACACGGCGGACGAGGCGGAGTACATTGCCTTTTTGCGTGACCTTGTACAGATCGTGAGCGCCAGCCCGCGCTTTGTGGGCCGCCAAGGCGCAGCGCAGGTGCAGCGCATGCGTCAGATTGCGGAGATGGAGCCTGATATGCCAAAGTACGACGCCACCGAAGCCGCTGTGGACCACTCGCCGGACGGACTTGAGGGAGAGGACGCGCCCTTGCGCTGGCCCGCCACCTTGGGGCGCGTCGACCTGCGCCCTCAAGCCTGGACCCTCGGAGCACGCTGCGACGAGGCCCGCTACGCGGTGCACCACGACAGCCCCGGTCCGCAGGCATACACGCCCCAGCCGCTCCCGCGCGGCTACCAGGGCTTGCACCATCCTCCCGAGTATGAGGCTCCGGCGTCTGCGCCGGCGTCTCGCAGCCAGCCGCGGCCGTTCACCACGCCGTCCTTTACGCGCGACACAACCCTGGATCGCGTTCTCCGCGCCTCTCGACGCCTCAGCGCCGTCGCCTCAGCCGAGCATGCCTTGCTCAGTGCGGCGCAGGCCACGCGCGGGCCCGCTGCATGACTTTGAGGCAACGAATGAGCCAAAAGAGAAGGAAGAGAACCGACGAGGTAGATGGATGGGCTTGTCCTCGTCATGGTCGCTCCTGCGCTACGAGTGCTCGTCTAAAACTGCTTCGCCTCACTCCAGCGCGCAAGCACGTTGGCGAGCACGACGAGAAAGCCGGCGTTTTCCTGGACGAGAACTTGGAGCTGCGACTCGGAACGTCGCGTTGAACGAACCCTTCGCCGACGGCTCCGCGCGCCTCCATCGTGCAGCGCCCCCCTCTGTCAGACTGGCTCAGGCTGGTACTGGCTGTAGTAAACGAGAGAGAGAACAGAAGACGTCGCCGAGGTCAAGCCGGTCTAGCTAGCTAGCTAGGAGCCGCAGCGCCGGAACCCCGGCGCCAGACCGTGCAGTGCGCTCGGAGCGGAGCGGCGGTGCTGGCCCGGTCGCGCGCAGACCCGATATCGCAGCTGCCTCGCGCCGAGCGCAGAGGCGCGCGGCGTCCGAGGCGGCCGCCATGAGGGCCTTCAAGGCGGGCGAGATTGACGAGGACCTGCTCATGGACGAGTTCGACGCTCCCGACGAGGACGACGGAAGCAGCGCGGCGGCGGCGGCGGCGGCAACGGCGCCTGCGCAGTCCGCTCGGCCGGCGCGCCGGTCGCTGTATCCCTCTCTCGACGCGGAACCCCGCGCCGGGCGCGGGCAGCAGCAAGAGCACCAGCACCACGCCGAACGCCACCAGCAGCACCAGCAGCACCAGCAAGAGCAGCGCTCGCAGAGATCCCTGTACCCAAGTCTAAGCGCGGATCCTCCCGCGCGGCCGAGCCGGTCTCCGACGGGCCCTAGCTCGCCGCGGCGATCAGCGGCACCAGCGCCGGCGCAGGCCACGGACCAGGCGACCGCGGCGGCGGCAAAGACGAAGAAGAAGTCGTTCTCGTCACGGCTCATGTTCTCCAGGTCACGGCGAGGCACGGGACGCGCCACTGCTGCTCAAGAGCAGCAAGAGGAGGTGGACGAAGAGGAGGAAGACGAGGAGGAAGCTGCTGCCGCGGCCGCGCCAGTTCGTCGGCCCTTTGAAGACGACGAGCTGGCCAAGGCGTGGTTTGAGGTCTTCCAGGAGGTCGGCCTCCCGGAGAGCGTGGCGAAGATGTACGCCATCGGATTCAGCAGGTTCGGCATCACCGACGAGAACGCGGGCGACCTGAGCGACGATGACCTGCGCGCGAACGGCATCGCCAACGCGCAGCACCGCGGCATCATCATGCGGCTCATTCGCGGACTGCTGCAGCATCAGCACGACCAGGAGGTGCTGGAGGCGGCCTTGCAGCAGCAGCAGCAGCAGCAGCAGCAGGGTTCCTTCGACGCCGAAGCGGCGTCGGCGGCGTCGGCGGCTGCATCTGCGGAGGGCCGCGAGGTTAGCTGGGAGGACGTGGACCGCGCGCAGCGGGGCCTGCAGGCAGAGATCGACAAGGTGGACCGCCTCGAGGAGAACCTGCGCAAGATCTTGGCGGGCGACACGGACCGGCAGCGCGCCTTCAAGGCTCGGCTCGCCAAGGAACGTGCGGCCCGCGAGGAGGAGCGCGCCGAGGCACGCCGCCAATACAAGCTGCGCAAGGCGCAGCGCGAGCTGGACCGCGTCCGGAAGGAGATGGATGAGGCCTTGGACGAGACCAGGTGATTGATCAACACACATTCCAATGTTCATTTACAGGACGACATTGCAGCCCTGCGCGAGAAACTCGAGTCCGCGGCCCGCGGTGGCTGTGGGCGTGGAAGAGAGCGCAGCGGACGAGGTGGTGGGAAAGGAGGAGGAGCCGGACGCTGCGGTGGACGGGCCGCGTCGTGGCCCGGGCCCGGCCGACGCACGCTCCTGTCGCATGATGCGCTTGACATCCTCGTGCACCGCGGTACCCGGCGCGAGGAGGCGGAAGCCGCCCGGGTCGGCTGGAGGCTCGCCGCGCTTGCGCGGGCGGCGGCCGTGCAGAATGGCGGTGAGCTCGCGATCCAGGCGCTGGCGCTCGGAGCCGCGCGACGCGGCCGTTTGCTGGAAGGGCCGTAGACGGTTGCGCTGCAGGTCCTCGTGGCGGCGCTGCAGGACCTCAAGCAGAACCGCGCGATCGAAGGCAAGCGGATTGACGAGGCGCAGGGTGTCGGCCACGAGCCGACGCTTGATCTTGGTGTCGAGCTGGTTTTCTTGGGCGAGAGACGGACTGGCGTTGACCTCGATGAGCCAGGGCCGCAAGTTCTCGTCGATGAGCACGTCGTAGCCCAGCAGCTCGAAGCTGTTGGGCTCGTGCTCCATGCTGCCGTCGCAGCAAACCAGGCTTTTGAGGATGAGCAGGTGGATGGACCTCTGGATGGCTTCCACGTCGTGGCCCTGGGCGCGCAGGCGGCGCCACAGGTAGGACAGGCTGAGCTTGGTGCCGCCGGCCTCGTCGATCTCGGCCTGGTGCCGCGAGATGGACTCGGCCGTGGCGCGCGTACCGGCGCCGTTGGGCCCGAGCTTCTGGATGGACGAGTTCGTGAGGTGAATGAAGAGATTCTTGAGGTCCAGCGCCGCCGACGAGTACTTGTGCGTGCACACGCGCACAAAGCCTTCATCGTAGATCCATGCCTCGAGAGGGTTGAAGGAGGTCACAAGCACATAGATGCGCAGGTCAAACTTGTAGCCATCCAGCAGCATCGGATTGTGTACGTAGCGCTGGATGATGACGCTCTGGCCGTAGCACACGTCGCCAATGTCCGAGACGAGCGAGATGCCGCGCCCACGAGAGAGGCCCACAGGCTTCATGATCCAGAAGTTCCCATCCGGCTGCAGTTCGCCGTATTTGGCGAAGGCGTCCACAAACTGCAGATACTCCTTGGGCAGGATGAAGGTCTCGGGTAGCAGGTCGAACTCGTGCGAGAGGAACTTGCTCATGCTGCGGTACTTTTGCAGCTCCGACTTGAGCATGTCTTTGCGTGTCAAATTGCGCGCCGTGCGGAAGTGGTTGACACGCTGCCACCGCAACAGCAGGTTGCGGTCCACCTTGGGCTTGCTCCACGTCCATAGCAGGTTCCACACCATGCCGGCCCAGTTCGGCAGGGGCACCATGGGCGTCCGCGCCGCAGCGCCGGCGCGCTGCGCCAGCGTCTGCGGCGCGCCCGACTCGCGCAGCTTCGCCTCCACCAGCGTCTCCTCCACGCCCAAGGTGTCAAGGTTCAGCGCCGCCTCCCGCACAATGTTGAAGACCTCGTGCCGTGACTTGGACACCACGCGAAAGAACCGCTGCGCGCCCGCGTCCAGCCACGCGGTAGCGTCGCCCTCGCATAGCTCCAGCGCTAGGGCCTTGTTGGCTTCCTTGAAGGTGGCCATGGTCTCTTCCAGGGCGGCTTCCAAGGCCTTGGCCTTGTTGGCCTTGCGTGCGTCCCACATCGCGCACGCTGTGAAGATCTCCGCGAACGACGCATAATGCTCGCTATAGTCTACGTGAAAGCCTCCCAGGCCCTCCAGCACCCGCTGCGTCGCGACACACACCGCCGCGGTCGTCGCCGTCCTTGAACTGGTCGCTGAGACCGTGCTCTCGGCGAGTGAGGCCTGGGACGCGCTTGCCGCCAGCGCGGAGACTCTCTTGGGTCTTTGTGTTGTCTCTGGCGTGAGCATCTGCTTTCCGGCTGGTTGGGGAGACGCGGGCGTCAAATCCTCGTGCGCTTTGCACTTTTCCTCATCCTCGTTGTGCTCCGTGGGAGCATCGCTCGAGAGCTCTCCTTGACGTCTGCTTGTGTGGTGGTCGCTCGTGTGGCGGCCGCTCGTGTGGCGGCCGCTCGTGTGGCGGCCGCTCGTGTGGCGGCCGCTCGAGCGCCCGCTTGATTCACTCTGGCGCCCGCTCGAGCCACTTTCGTCCAGATCCAGGCCACGCGAAAAGGCCGACAGGTCGATGTCCATGTCCTGCTTGACCTTGACCATGTCGGCCTTGAGCTGCTGCAGAAGCCCATTCTTCTGTGAGAGCGTCGAGCGAGCGGTGGACTCGCGCGACGGCCGGGAGCGAGCGGTGTGCGTCCTTGGCGATTCCTCAGGAGCTTCGGCCTTCGATTCGGCTGCGGTCGTGGCAGCGGCCGTGAAATCAGCATCACCATCCGCAGCAGCAGCAGCAGCAGCAGCAGCACGACCAGAAAGGAGGTTGAGCGCAGGCATTTCTTCCGGAGACGGCGACGGGCTAGGCTCAATGGCGGACACTGGCGAAATAGGCTCGAGGTGCGCGTCGCTGGCCACGGGCGCGAGCAAAGCTTCGCTCTCCGAAGACGCGGGCGAGACGGGCTGCCTTTGCATGCGAGGGTTGACACCTTGCTGCTCTTCTGGTTGCTCTCCTTGTTTCTCTCTTTGTTGCTGGTGCTGTACAATTCGGTGCTGCTGCACTGCTTCCTGCTTCTGCTTCTGCTGCCGCCCTCCATTTCTATGCGCTTCCTGCTGCTCCGGGGCGTCTACGTGCTGGTCTTCTACCGCCTGTGAGACATTCTCGTCCTCACGGTCGTCCTCGTCTTCATCCTCCTCTTCGTCTTCATTTTCATCCTCTTGAAAGACGTGGTCGAGACTCGCAAGGACACGTTGGCAATCTTGGGGGTCCTGTTCGTTCGCCGCGCGCTCCTCTTCAAGAGCCTCTTCCAGGGCGACGACGTCCTCGTCCTCCTCCTCCTCGTCCGGGTCTACTTGTTCTCCACGATTCCCAGGCTGACGCGCGCGCGTACTGGTCTCCGTACTGTCTGCATGCGGAGCGGGTGCACCTCGTGGCGTCGTGCGACGGCGGCTACGCATCTATGCAAGACAAGACATTAGCAATCGACATTGCGAGCGCGCTTCAAGGTTCCCACTTACCTCCTTGGCGAGCTGCTCAGCCCGGGCGATTCGGTCCAGACGCTCCTGCTCCCAACGTGCGCGCGACTCCTCGCGCTCCTTGAGGCGCTCGCGGTTCTTGCGCAAGTTCTCCAAGTACTCGCGCTTTTCCTCGCGGCGCTTGCGCTTGGCCTTGGCGCGCTTGCGTGCGAGCATCCGTGCTCGCTGCTCCTCCTGCTGGAGGCGTTTTTGGCGCCTTGAAGACTCCGAGTAGACGACGAAGGTCTTGGCGTTGGCCACATTGGCTCGTCGCGCAGCCTGCGTCATGCGCTTGGCCTTGAGGAAATTTGACTCGCGCGAGCTCGCAACAGCGCTCGGCCCGTCTTCGACTCGCGCGTCAATCACATTCTGCTCTTGTGCGTCGACCACGTTCTCAATTCGCGCATTGGACACGTGCTCCATTCGCGCGTCGACCGGAACGGCTTCGCAGCTGGCATGCTTGGTAGTCGTTCTGAAGCCGCGTGCGCTCTTTGGGATTTCTTCTTGAACTGTAGTGCCCGGCCTTGACGATTCTTGGCCAGCAGCCTGCGGCATTCGTTCGGACGAGCCACCTCGGACCTCCTCTGTAACAACCTGCAACTCACCGATTGCAGGCACAGCGCCGGCCTCGAGCAGATGGCGGATGCGCTCAGTGGCCTCCATCTGATTGAGGTGGCGGCTGACCTCGCGCCGCTCGCGGGCTGCGTACCCAGCTAGGCCCGCCTCCGTTGGGTCGCTGGAGTCCTGCAATGACTGAATAAGCTCGCAGAGTGCGGCGTCGGTCCGTCGCAGCTCTTCTCGATTCAAGAGAGCGAGATCCTCGAGCGGAAACAGCGGAAAGGAGGACCAGTCCGGCGATGGCGCGGCCGACGACGGCACGGACGGCGATGGCACCAACGACGATGGCACGGACGACGACGGCGCGGACGACGACGGCACGGACGATGACGGCACGAACGACGTCGGCACGGACGACGTCGGCACAGAGGATGTCGACGCGGACGATGACGGCACGGACGATGACGGCGCGGACGATGACGGCACGGACGCCGGCGCTAATACATTCTGTGCGCTCACGAGCTCCTCTCGCGGTGCTGGCACGCTCTCCTCGTCGCGCGAGGGCACCTGCAGGTGCTGCTGCTGTTTCTCCTCCTCTTCCTGCTGCTGCCGGCGCTGCGCCACGTGCGCCCTGGGCGTACTTTGGCCCTGCTGTGCCAACAGGCCGCCCGCCACGGCAAAGACAGACCTCCGCCGGCCCTGCATGGCGCCCGCCCCGCCGGGGCTCTGCTGCGCGAGCGCCTACCTCGCGCCCGCCGCCAATTTGAACGCGGCCCGCGCTGCTGTAGCGCGGGTCCGAGTCCTCATCCTCGCCAAGAGAGCGTTACGGTTCCAGCGTGCCAGCGCGCGGCTGCGCCCTTCACTGCGATGCGATGTGGTGCGCCAGGCCGTGCTCGCGCCCCGGGCCGGGCCGGCTGGCGCGGCTGCCCGAGGCTAGATCTGTCACGGCCGTGGCGGCCGCTCGCCGCTCGTCGCGCGTGCCGGGGCGGCGCCGCGCCTGCGAGCGCGCGCGTCGCTCCGATTGCGCAGGCAGGCGCGGCTGCGCGGAGGCGCGCTGCAAGAAATGTCATCGAGCCCAAGGCCTTGGACTGCGCCGCGCAGAGCTCAACTCGAAGTCGGTGCTGCGCGCGAGCTGAGCCCACGCGCGCGGCTGCCAGGCGGCGGCGGCGGCGGCGGCGGCGGAGGCGGCGGCGGCGGCGCGGCGCGTCCGCGAGGCGGCGCCCGCGATCGCTGTGCCGGTAGGCGGCGCGGGAGATTGGGCTCGGAGCATCATCGCCGCCTCCGCGAGCGACGGCAAACCAGCAAGGTCAGCGGCGTGCGTGCGTGCGTGCGTGCGTGCGAGCGAGCCTGCTGCGTGGAGGCGCGGCGCGGCGTCGCGCGGTGCGGCCCGATGCCCCGCCTGAGCAACCAGGCCGTGGCGGGCGCGACGCTGGCCGCGGCCACCGGTATTGGCGCCGTCTGGATGTCGTGGGGCTACCGGCTTCACTGTGACACCATGGAGCGCGCCAATGCCTTCGAGCGCGACATTGCGCGCCGCTGCAAGTGGTACGTGCACCAGTACTTCTTACTGTTGGGTGGGATTTACCACGGTTGGTTTATTTACCACGGGGGGATGACTAGGAAAAGCTGACTGACGATGACGATTATGCGCAGGGACACGGACAAGATGCCGCTGCACGCCTTCAAGCCGGAAAACATGCCGGCGGCCGACGAGCTGCCCGTTGTCACCAAGCTTTGACTGACTGTGACTGTGATTTCTGCCGCCCTAACGTAAGGCTAGTCTCTTAGCAACACGCTGACCGTGCAGTGACCCGAGATTTGATCGATGATGACGCTGTGCAAACAAGACAAGGCGCCTTCAAGTTGACCTTCCTTCCTGCGAGGGACTGCGAGGCCCAGGGTGCTGCGAAACACGCTCACGGGCCAGCGTCGCCTAGCTGCTCTAAGTGGAAACGCAAACGAAAACCCTCCTGGCAGTTTTGCAGCGTTTTGCAGCTCCTTCTCAAGTTGTGCTGCTCCCGCTGCTCCTGCCCCTGCTTGACGCCCATTCAAGAACCCGCCGATACCGCCGGCCCGATTCGGCCCTCACTTCTCGCCCCTTGCCCCCGGCACGCGCCGGTACCTCTCTTCCCCTCCTGCCTCTCTCCCTGCGGCGCGGGTCATCGCACACCTCTTCCGCCGCACACCCTCGCGACGCCTACCTGCCTCGCCCCCCCGCTGCCCCCTCGGCGCAACCCCTGCCCCCGCTCCCCCCGCCTCCCGCGCGTCGCGCCGGGGGGCGCCCCGCGAGTCCTCCGCCACGCGCGCGCCGCGCGCGTGCGCATGCGCGCCCTCGCCGCGGCGGGCGGGGGACCCCCGGCGGCCTTCCCGCCGCCCTCCTTCGGCGCCTCCGCTCGCGGCGCCGCGCCGCCGCCGCGCCGCCGCCGCGCGCCGCGGCCGCCGCCGCGCCGCCGCCGCCGCCGCTGCCGCTGCCGGCTGCGCCGCCGCCCGCCGCGCCGCCGCGCCGCGCGCGCCGCCGCCCGCGCGGCGGCCGGCGCTCGCCGGCCGAGCTGGGCTTTACTCGAAGCGGGGAGGAAAGCAGCGCGATTCGAAAGCGAATCGAGCGCCCGCTTCAGATGGTTGTCTGCATTCCCGCATTCCAACTCCGCTCGCCGAGCGAGGTCGGGCGCGGCGGCGCGGGCGCGGGCGGCCGGCGGCGGCGGCGGCGGCGGCGGCGCGGCGCGGCGCGGCGCGGCGGCGCGGCGGCCTCGGCCCGGCGCGCGGCGCGCGCGAGCGCGCGAGCGGGGGTGGCGGGCCTGCCTGCCTGCCTGCCTGCCTGCTTGCCTGCTTGCGTGCCTGTGTGCGGCGGGCGTGTTGGCGCTGAGGTCGGTGCTGGGCGCGGCGGCACGTACCTCGGCGGCGCGCGCGGGGCGGCAGGCGGCGGGCGCGCAGGCGCGGCGGCAAGATGGCGGGCCTGGAGACGATGGAGAATGAGCTGGAGCTGCTGGAGATGGCCATGAACGTGTTCGAGGAGGTGGGCGGCGGCGTGGACACCGAGTTCGAGGAGCAGATGGACGGGCTGGTGACGCCGTACCGCAAGTTCGTGCGCACGGAGGTGGTGGGCGTGAAGCGCGCGCCGTTCTCGAGCGCGGGCGAGGTGGCGATGCGCGCGTACATGTTCCAGGACCTGATTCTGCTGGCGCTGCCGGCGAATCCGAACCAGTCCCCGGAGGCCATCGGGTCGATGCTGGAGACCGAGGACGCCGGCAAGCGGCAGACGCTGAAGCGGTACAAGAACAAGTACCACCTGGCCAAGTGGCTGGACCTGCACCGGTGCTCGGTGCGCGCGTCGCGCAACGATCACGCGCTGCAGGTAACCTTTGTGACGCGCGAGCGCGAGATGAAGAAGACCGGCACGATGCGCGTGCTGACGCGCGTGGAGAAGCTGGAGCTTTGGTTCGACACGGCGGAGCTGGCGCAGGAGGTCTGCTCGGACATGACGGTGTGGATCGACGAGCTGATCGAGTCGGACCTGCGGCGCGTCTCGCTTGGGTCCATGTCAGAGGTCGGGTCCGTGATCTCGGGCACGAGCGGGCGCGACTCGGCGGTGAGCTCCAGGACGGGCGGCGAGGGGAGTGAGGACGGCGGCCGCACGCGCAGCTGGGCGACGCGCAAGCAGACGCTGCGGCGCAACGGCACCCTCAAGGCGCGCAGCGGCACGCTGAGCCGCAAAGGGTCGGTGACTTCGGACGGCCAAGACGGCTCTGAGTCCATTGGCGGGCTCTCGCTGTCGGACCTGGAGTCGCGCTACAAGCTCAAGCTGGAGACGCCCGCCACGCCGGACGGCAGCGTGGAGTACCTGGTCGAGTTCGGCGAAGGCATGATGGGCTTCCGGCTCAGCTCAGGCCCCAACGTGGGCGTCATCGTGGGCAAGGTGGCAGAGGGCTCCTTCTCGGACGAGGCCGGCGTGTGCATCGGCGACCGCGTCGTGGAGGTGGCCGAGACGCCCGTCGGCCTCGACATGCCGTGGCAGGACGTGGTGGAGCTCATCAAGGCGCATCCGCGGCCGCTGGTGATCAAGTTCGAGCGCTTCGCGGGGCGCGCCGTCATTCACCAGGACGACGACTCCTCGTCCTCGGGCGGCGGCAAGGACAAGCTCAAGGATGCCGTCAAGGGCGCCGTCAAGCGGCTCTCGCTCGAGGGCCCGGCCGCCAAGGCGGCCAACCGCAAGCGCGCCTGGGCCGCCAAGCGCGCGCAGCGCGCTCACGCCGCCGAAGTCCCGGACAGCCCCGACCGCCTGGTCTCGCTCAAGGAGGTGGAGAAGCTGTACCGCGCCGGCAAGACGTCCGAGGTGAAGGAGACGCAGACCAAGATCCATGAGGTCTTTGAGGCCATGAAGTCGGGCGACGCGGACGAGCCGTACCAGCAGGCGTGCCGCGTGCTGGAGGAGATTTGGGTCACCGAGCGCACCTACGTGCAGGACCTGCGCCTGCTGGTGCGCGAGTTCATCATGCCGCTGCGCCGCAAGACCACGCGCCTCAAGTGCCGCGAGCAGGCCGGCTCGCGCATCTGCGAGCACAACAAGCTGCGCTCGCAGTGCAACCGCACCTCGGACACGGCCGAGCCGCTCATCAGCCCCGAGGACATGCGCATCATCTTCATCAACGTCGAGACGCTCGTCAAGATTAACTCGGAGCTGCTCGCGCACATCGACCGCGAGCTCCTCAAGTTCGCCGACAACAAGCAGGTGGCCACCGTCACGGATGTGGCCGCCGTCTACTCGCCCGCCTTCCAGCGCGTCATGCCTTTCGTCAAGCTTTACTCGCTCTACTGCCACATGTACCCGCAGGCCATCGACCACCTGCTCATGCTGCGCAACGAGAACACGGAGATTAACGAGGTGCTCACCGAGCGCGAGAAGCGCGCCGGCACCTCGCTCAACTCGCTCCTCATCACCCCGGTGCAGCGTGTCTGCCGCTACCCGCTGCTCTTCAACGAGCTGCTGCGCCATGTGCGCGCGCTCGAGCGCCCTCAGCTCCAGAGCCACATCGCCGAGCTCGAGCGCACCGCCGGCATCGTTGCCGAGGTCGCCAACAAGGTCAACGAGATTGTCGGCGAGCAGGAGGACCACGAGACGCTCATGGACGTCTACCACGAGCTGGGCGGCGAGGGTCATGTGGACTGGCTCATCGTGCCCTCGCGCAAATTCATCACCAAGGTCAACGTCCTCATGCACGAGGCGCCCTACACCGGCGAGCCCAAGTTCTACATCATGTACCTCTTCACTGACCTCATCCTCTTCGGCCGCCCGCCCGCCACCACGCGCTTCGGCTCGCTCAAAAAGACTGGCGGTAAGAACGGCACTTCGCGCGCCATGTCTCTCCGCCGCCACGTGGGCATTAGCCTGCGCAAGGCCACCGGCGGGACCGGCCATCACCGCTCCACCGGCCATCGCTCCGGCTCCATGCACCGCTCCGGCTCGCGCCCGCAGCCGGCCCTCATCAAGCTCGTCAAGGAGGTCGAGCTCAAATCCGTCACGCCCACTTTGCTCACCGAGCCGCTCGACGATTGCTACGGCATTGAGCTCAAGTATGTTGAACGCATCATCGACGGCGGTGGCAAGGGCCGCTCGGCCAAGCAGAAGACCCACATCAACAAGGTCCGGGTCTACCTCCCCACCGAGGAGGAGCAGCAGGCCACCTACGAGGACGTCGATGAGGCCGTCAAGAAGCTCAAGTCCGCCAAGGAGGAGCATGAGCGCGCTCACTCCCTGGTTGGCGCCGCCAAGCATACACGCTCTTGGAAGTCGCGCTCCAAGTTCGCCAACGACGACACCGCTTAGAAGTTAACTTCCCCGGCGATGAGTGAGGAGACCGTGGTCGCGGCCCCGGAATGTACCAGCAGCCTGCGACATCACCCACCAGACAAACTGTGCGGCCCATTCAGCAATCGCGCGGCGAGCGACCAGGCGAGCGAGCCTGCCATCTTGATTTATACCAATCTGATCCATACCGCGCGGCGCTGGCCTGGTATAGCCTTGCTTGCCGTGCGCGTTTTTTCTCCCTCTTTCAGCGCTCGGTCCGTAGATGATGACCACCCGAGCCACAAATGTTTTTGTTCTGTTTACCACTGTTACCTCGGCATTCTCAGGCTCAGCTGCCAGCTAGCTAGCTGCCAGTGGCCGCCACCACGACCTCGTCTCGCTGGCCCGAGGGGTCGGTCACTTCTACTCACTTTGCTTCTTCTTCTTCTTCTTCTTCTTCTTCTCTCTGTTCCTCGCCAAAGGCCCCATTCGCAAGTTGTTTCTTCGGCGGACGGCATCAACTCTTATTTCCCCCGCCTCCTGCAGCTCCATCTGACTCTGCTTCCTCGTGTAGCCCAGTAGCTGTCACGATCAGTCCGTAGCTCAGGCGAGCCCCGGACGGTCCCACAGCTAGCTTGCAGGCTGCGTTGACTCGAGTTGCTGAGACCCATGTTAGACCTAGGGTTTTCGCTACAAGGCACCTTGCACGTACCCGCCGTCTGCGGGCTCTGGGCATAACTAAGGTTAAAAAAGCTACAAGGCATCGTCGGCCACCGTCACGGTCGCTGTGTAGATCTGTTCCCTTGCTTTCTTGTAGGCCGGCGCCGATGCCCGCGCGCTCGCTGGCAGCGGCTGGCGCCCGCAAGCGCGCGGGCGCTACACCAGCTCAGCGCTAGCCGCCACGCGTCGCACGGCGGCGCGACGCGTGGACCGCCATGCGAGTGCTGGTGCTACAAACTAGTAACTTACAAAGCAGCGCGGCGCCTCACCACTGTGCGCAAACCGGGCCTGGGGTGCAACTGTAGCCGCCATAACTAAGCTGCCACTGAGGGAGGGCCGGGAGCGAGCCGTTGCCGGAAGGCAGATTTTTCTCTCGCCAACTTGAAGGTGAACTTTGACTTGCACTCGGACGCAAGTCTCCGCTCTTGCGGCCAGCTCTGCGCTGCGCAGCGCGGCGCGGCAAGGCGCGGCAAGGCGCGCGACAAGGTACGGCGAGGCGCGGCTCTCGAAGTCGTCCGTGCGGCGCGCTGGCGGCCTGGCCCGCAACGGCGCGCTGGCCGCCTTGCCCGCACGCAACAGGCGCAGTAAGCATGTCGTTCGTGGACGATTTCGCCGCGCACCTGACCCGCGTGGCGCAGGCAGCCGTGGAGGAAGGCAAGGCAGACGAGGAGGTGGTGCCCACGTACCTGTTGCCAAGTGTCTCGCGCGCGGGCCAGGACACCGTGGAGCAGGAGATCATCCGCGAGGCGTACTCAACCGGCAACTTCACCAGCCTGCGCACGCTGCCAGACCGCCTCGCGGCCGGCGAGGTCGCGCTGGCGCGCGAGCTGCGCACGCTAGAGCTGCACCAGGCCGACACAAGCGGCGCACGGCCGACGCAGCGCAGCGCCTCGAGGCGCGTGCAGGGCGCTTTCCAGGAGTTCGAGTACATTCCGTCACCCTACGGCCGTGAGAAGGAGATCAAGGCGCGCGAGCGACTCGAAGCGCGCGCCAAGCAGCTCGAGATCGGCCGCGGCAAAGACTTCGTATCCGGCGGCCACACCTACACAGCCAAGTTCGAGGATTGCTTCGATCCAGACGGGTACCGCTTTCCCTACCAGAGCAATGACATTGACGCACTGCGCGACGCAGAGCGCCGTGAACATCTCGTCAACGCCAGCAAGATCCTCTACGGGCCCTTTTGCCCCAGTGGCAAGAGTGCGCGCGGCACTCTCGACGCACCCACGCGTGCGCTCCTTCCCGAGATGGTCAAGACGCTGCAGCGCATCCTCACGGCCGACTGGGACGATTGCGAGTTCCGCGTCTGCGCCACCGCCGACGACCACGTCGCGGTCTCCTTCGACCTTTTATCGCTCGATGGGCAGCTTCCTGGGCTCCGCTCCTTCATGAACACGCTTGAGGCGACCAACCCGGACCTGCGCCGCTTTGACCTGCGCCGCTCCGGCACCGACTGGAATCGCCAGCCAGGCGACGGCAACGTCTACTTCTTTTTCCGCCCACCCTGGGTCAAGGCCACACGCGGTCAACACACCACAGACGCTCTCCTTCTACAGCTGCGCGACGCCGAAGAAGCGCCTCCGTCGCGTCCAGCAGCCGCCGCCCGCATTTCCCAAGCCTCAATCCAGCCCGTGTCCTGAGAGCGAGCGAGCGAGCGAGCGAGCGAGCGACCGAGCGCACACGCGCGAGAGAGGGGAGAGGAGAGACGTATATTTTAGTCCATGTGACGATGCATGATGCCGAGCGACCTTCGTCAGGCGAGCCGGTCTGCGACGTCACCAGCAGCACCAGCAGCACCAGCAGCACCTACAGCACCTACAGCACCAACAACAGCATCAAGCAGAGGTGATGCAGCGTGAAGTGAATGAAATTCGGTGGGTTGAGTGGCGCGAGAGGAGACAGACACTGACCGTGAAGAAGCAAAGCACCTTCGTTTTACTTTTACAGTTAGTTTGTGTTGCTGGCTCTTTGCTTCGGCCATGTCCTCTGGGGCAAGCGACCCAAAGTTCTGGCTTGAATTTGAGGAGTGGCGAGCGAGCAAATAAATCGTGGCGAGCAAATCAAATCATCGCCCCGCCCCGCCCACCCTGCTTGCTCTTCCCTGCGTCTCCGCGCAGCTCCTCATCGCTTTCCCCCCCTCGTTTTCGCTCTCCACGCCTTTCGTTCGCTTCGCGCGGCCCAGGCTGTTCCAGCTGACATGGTCAGAGCGCTCCGAGTCCTGTTCACTCGTCCCAGTCGCCCCGATCGTCCCTCCGGCCCGCGCCCCCACCCGCATCCCCGCCGCCGCGCCGGCCGTAACGCCCCCGGCGCGGTTACGCGACCGCTCCGGCGGCGCTCGGGCCGCGGGCAGGGTTAGGGTAGCGTTCCGCGCGGTAGGAGGTGGGTAGGGGTTTCCGGTGGGCCCGGTCGGGCGGCGTTCCGGCGGCGGGTTCCGGCGGCCGAGGCGAGTGGCGGCGAGAGGGAGCGGTAACGCGGGGAAGGGCGGCGAGGAGCGGCGGCGGGAGGCGGGCGCGGCGCGGGGCAGAGCGGCAGGCAGGCAGGCAGCGAGCAGGCGGGCGAGCAGCGGTCGCGGAGGAGGAGCGGGCAGCGGGCAGCAGGATGTCGCTCATCACGAACAAGAAGCGCAAGTTCGTGGCGGATGGCGTGTTCTACGCGGAGCTGAACGAGCTGATGCGGCGCGAGCTGGCCGAGGCGGGCTTCGCCGGCCTGGAGGTGCGCGTGACGCCCATGCGCACGGAGATCATCATCCGCGCCACCCGCACGCTGGAGGTGCTCGGCGAGAAGGGCCAGCGCATCCGCGAGCTTACCTCGGTGGTGCAGAAGCGCTTCAAGTTCGCCGACGGCTCCGTGGAGCTGTACGCGGAGAAGATCCAGCAGCGCGGCCTCAGCGCGCAGACGCAGGCTGAGTCGCTCAAGTTCAACCTGCTCGAGGGCAAGACTGTGCGCCGCGCGTGCTACTCCGTCCTCCGCTACGTTATGGAGAACGGCGCCAAGGGTTGCGAGGTCATCGTCTCGGGCAAGCTGCGTGCCCAGCGTGCCAAGAGCATGAAGTTCAAGGAGGGCTACATGATCAAGAGTGGCCAGCCGTCCGAGGAGTACGTCGACAAGGCCGTGCGCCACGTTCTTATGCGCCAGGGCGTTCTCGGCGTCAAGGTCGCCATCATGCTTCCCCACGACCCGGCGGGCAAGATGGGCCCCAAGACCCCGCTCGCCGACCACGTCGAGGTGCTCGAGCCCAAGGAGTATTCTGTGCCGGCGCAGCCCCTGCCCACGCCGATGGCTTAAGCGGTATTCATTTGGTGGACCTTTGCATTGATTGGCCTTTTGTTCGCTTCTTGATCCGGCCTTGCAGGACACGCTTCGATGTCTTTCTCGTTTTGTTTGCTTTTCATCAACTACACAACCGTAATCACGCTGCCGCGAGCAAGACCAGCTCCGCCTCGATCTGCGCGCAGTACTCCAAAAGTAAACTCGTCTCGCCCGGCCAGCGCAGGCGGCACATGCTGCGCACGGCTTGCACCAGCTCCGAGGCGCGGAGCTCGAGACCCTCTTCCGCGTAAGTCATCGCCTGCGCATGGAGTCTGTCGGCCAACTCTGCGAAGCGGGCGTTGCGCTCGCACTCGAACCAGCCGCACTTGTGACCGGGGTAGCAGTCCGGATTCGAGCAACGCCCTCGCTTGAACCCAAGCCTGCCAACGCCGAGCACTTCCTCCAGAGCGCCTTGGACGACTGCCACGGCATCGCAGAGCGGCACTCTGGCACTCGCGCCTGGCGAGGTCTGCGACTGGATCAAAACGGCTTCGCACTCGCTTTCCTGTGATTGAATGACGACAGCGCCGTCGCTAGATTGACTCGCCGCCGACGCCGCTATGGCCTCGTCATCGGCGGCCTCCTCCTCCTCCCCCTGCTGCTGCTGTTGCTGCTGCTGCTCGCGTTGATCATCGGCTTGGTCCGCCACCACAGCCATCATGCCCGGGTCATCCTTGCCATCACCATTCTCCTCCTCAACGTCTTCGTTCTGGTCGTCCTCCGCAACCCCATCCCCGTCATCCACCTCCATATCCTTAACGGCATCAACGTCCGCACTGTTCTCCTCGGGATTGCGCTTGGCAGAGGAGGACACCAGGGCCGCGCCCGCTAGGGGCGCGGCATCGCCTCCTCTGTCGCCTTGAGCAGCCTTTCCCTTGGCCTTGCGCGGGGAGTTGAAGAAGTGACGCAGCACACGATCCGGCTTGGCAAAGCTCGAGGCCGCCACGCCCAGCCCGCGCACGTCCGTAGGCTTGCAGTCGAGGCGGTCCAGCAGGCGCTTGACGTGGGATAGGTAGTCGGCCGGCTCGCAGACGGCATGATGCAGCGTGGCCGTGCGTTGCAGGATAGAACACTCGCCGTGGCCGAGCGTACCCTTGCGGTGGCGCGGGTTGGCGTCGGGCTTGGCCTTCCAGAGCGTAAGGCTCACCTTTTTGGCTCCCAAGCCGTTCTTCTCGGAGCGCGCGATGCGCTCCACGAGCTCCTCGCAGAGGCCCTCGAGAAAGCTGTGCACCTCGCTCTCTGACTGCATGCGCACGCCCCAGGAGATTTGCGTACCGATGGTTTGACGCTCCTTGATGCCGTTGTTGAGCCAGGCGCGCGTGTCGATGCCGCGGCACAGGTTGTACATGGTCTGGCCGCGCTTGGGCCCGAATGCCTGGCGCAAACGGTCCAGGTCGACGCGCTGCAGGTCGCCGCAGGTCTCCACACTGACCTTGTCAGCCAGCTCGCGCGCGCCCTTCCAGCCGATCTGCGGGAGGTCGCGCACCGGGAGCGCGGCCAGCGTGGCCTGGCCTTCTTCGTCCATGCGGAAGATGCCCCAGCCGTTGGGCTTGGCGCGGGCCGTGGCGACGCGCGCCAGCAGCATGTTGGCGCCGACGCCGACCGAGGCGTGGCAGCGCGTGCGCGAGAAGATGGCGGCGCGCAGCTTCTCCACGAGGCGCGCGATGGCGGCCTCACGCTCGTCCTCGTCCTCGTACGCAGCCACCAGGTGCGTCACGTCCAGATAGGCCTCGTCGCAGCTGACGCCGTTCACGTAGGGCGTCGTCTCGTACAGCGCGCGGTACATAATCTCGGCCACCTCGGTGTACTTGTCGAACTCGTAGTTGAGCGAGATGAGCTCAGGACAGAGCTCCCTGGCGCGCGCCAGCCACATGCCGGCGCGCACGCCGAAGGCTCGCGCCGGGTAGTTCGGGCAGCTCACCTCGGCGTTCTGGCCCTGCGCCGCGGCGCTAATGACCACCGGCTTGTCCATGAGCTCGGGCCGGTCGCGCAGCGTCACCGACGCGAAGAAAGCGTCCATGTCCACGTGCAGGATGCAGCGCCACCCACCGGGTCCCTGCGGCGGCTCGCCGTGCTGCGCGCGGTCCGGCAGCGTCTCCAGGAGCCGCGCGAAGCGCTCCTTCCACGTGCCGATGAAGTGCAGCCGCGACTGCGTGTAGAAGTGGTTCACAAAGTCCTTCTGCCCCACCTCGTGTGAGCTCATGGCGCGCGCGCCAGGGCCCTCCATCTCGCCGCCGCCGCCGCCGCCGCCATCCTCCGCGCCGCAGCGACGGAGAGAGAGTTTTGAATTCGAGCCTCCTCCTCCTCCTCTTTCTGGCTCAAGCTACCTGGCTACTCAGGCTACTAGCTAGTAACGTTACCTAAAGCTGGCAGGAAGGACTCTTGGATACGACTCCCCTTTTCGTAGCACGCACGAGTTGGCGCGAGCGCGTGCTGCGCGCCGCGCCGTGCCGTGCAGGCCCCAATCGCTGTGCTACGCCGCGCTGCGCTGCGGCTTGGCGCGCGCTCCTCCCCCCCCTCCCGCCCGTCCTCCCCGCTCGGCCCGGCGCGGGCGCAGGTGCCTGCAAGGCTAGATCGATGCTGGTCGCGGCGAGGCGCGGCGGCGCGGCGGCGCTGCGCGCCATCCGCGAAGGCGGCGTGGCGGGCGCGGCGGCGCGCGGGCTGGCGTCGTCCGCGGGCGACACGAGCGGCACGCTCAAGACGGCCGTGTACGACAAGCATGTGGAGCTGGGCGGCAAGCTGGTGGACTTCGCGGGCTACTGGCTGCCGCTGCAGTACCCGGCGGGCGTCAAGACGGAGTGCCTGCACACCCGCGAGGCGGCCTCGCTCTTTGACGTGTCGCACATGGGCCAGGTGAGGGTGACGGGCAAGGACGCCGTGCGCTTCGTGGAAAGCATCGTGGTGGGCGACATCGCCGGCCTGGGTGATAACGAGGCGCGCCTCAGTCTCATCACCAACGACAAGGGCGGCATCATCGACGACACTGTCATCACGCGCTTCCCGGACCACGTCGGCATGGTCATCAACGGAGCCTGCAAGCACAAGGATCTGGAGCACATGCACGCCATGCTCAAGGAGAGTAAGATGGACGCCAAGATCGAGCACCTCGAGGACCTCGCGCTCTTCGCGCTCCAGGGCCCCAAGGCGCACGAGGCCATGGCGCGCATCACCACGGGCGTCGACTTCCCCGCCATGAACTTCATGGAGTGCCGCACCGGCACCATTGGCGGCATCGAGTGCACCGTCACGCGTTGCGGCTACACGGGCGAGGACGGCTTCGAGGTGTCGGTGGCCAACGCGCAGGCCGCAGACCTCATGCAGCTGCTACTGGACCAGCCCGAGGTGGAGCCGGCGGGTTTGGGTGCGCGCGACACGCTGCGCCTCGAGGCCGGGCTCTGCCTCTATGGCAACGATATTGACGACACCACCACGCCCGTGGCGGCGCGCCTGACCTGGACCGTGAGCAAGACGCGCTGTGCGGCCGGCGGCTTCCCGGGCGCCGACGTCGTGCAGGGCGAGCTCAAGGACGCCAAGCCGAGCCGCGTGCGCGTCGGCTTCGTTGTGGACGGCGCGCCAGCGCGCGCCCACACCGAGCTCTGGGACCCGGAAGGGAACCGTGTCATCGGCGAGATCACCAGCGGCACCTTTAGCCCGGTGCTTGGCAAGCCCGTCGCCATGGGCTACATCGACCGCGGCTTCTCGAAGGCTGGCACTGAGGTCGCCTGCAAGGTCCGCAAGAAGCTCGTCCCGGCCAAGGTCTCGAAGATGCCCTTCATCAAGGCCAACTACTTTCGGGCTGCGTAAGCACTGCGTCGCGCGGTTGTGTGTTGCGCGCTTTCAACCTTTTCTCAATTTCCGTCGTTTCTCATTGCTTTGGCTGTTCGCGGCGACATTCGTCTTCAAGAGAGAGATGCTTCACATGTCGAAAAGGCAGAGTAGCTTAGGTTTCCAGAGAGAGAGAGAGAGAGAGAGAGAGAGAATGAGAGGGAGAGGTGAGTGAGAAAGAGAGAGACGAGTGATGTCGCGCCGCGAACGCGCGTCGATTCTTGCTTCATGTGGCGCCAGGCCGTCAGCAATAGCCTACAACAGACGGATCCAGCATCCCGAGCTCTAGCTAGCTAGCTAGCTATGGAGCGAAGAAGTGATCAAACGCGAGCCACCTGCCCGGCCGTCGAGTCGGCCAGCGAGCCAGGCAACCAGCGAGCCGGTCAGCGAGGTTGAGGAGAAGAGAGAGGAAAGAGAGAGGGCGGCCCACACGCGCGCACGCGCGCGAAGGTGCACCACCAACAAGATGAGCGAGCTTGCATGCCGGTCAGGAGGCGCAGCTCAGAGGTCCTTGATGAGAATGTTGAGCATGTCGTAGGCCCAGAACTGAATGGCAGCGCCCGGGAGGCAGCGGATAAGGTTGGCGCCAAGGCCGTTGAAGAGGCCAGTGAAGCCTTCGACCTGCACGAGACGCTTGCAGCAGTCCCAAGAGTTGCGGTAGAGGCGCGGCTCGCCGTTCATGCCGTTCATCTGCATGCGGCGGCGCACGGTGTCGCCCGGGTAGGTGATGGTCTGCGCAATGACGCCGGCAGCCGCGCCCGAGACGAGCTTCTCGAGCTGCACGACAAATGATGACTGACCCTGCTGGCGGCCCTCGAGCTGGCGCTTGAAGACCTCGTAAAAGGTCATCTGCAGACCGACGTAAGGCGAGCCAGACAAAAAGGTGGGACCGATGCCCTTGTAGAGGCCGACGACGCCCTCCTTGCGCACCGTCTGCACGAGCACGTCGGTGATGCCGTTGAACTTGACGCCGAGGCCGACGCCCAGCGTAAGGCGCGTGCGCACCGTCTCCAGCGGGTAGGTGACGCAGGTTTGAAAGAGGCCCGCCATGGTGCCCGCCACGATGAGCTGCCCAAAGCTCAGCGACTGGCCCGGCGTGCGCACCATGTCCTTGAAGGTGTCGTTGAAGGTGAACTTGAGCGCGTACACCGGGATGACCCGCAGCACATTGGCGCCGTTGCCCTTGTACAGCGCCAGCAGGCCCTCCTCGCGCACCACGGTACGCATGGTGCCCAGCACGCCCCGGTACTTGAACTCGCTCTTGTCCACGCCGGCCATCTTCATTCCCTGCACCTGCAGCAGGATCTTGACGCGTTCCAGCGGCGCCACGGCCGTCTTGGTGATGGCGCCGGCGCCGCCGCCCGCCACCAGCTGCTTAACCCGCACCCAGCTGTCCTGCGGCGCCGCCTGAATCTTGATCACGTGCGTCTTGGTGTCCTTGACCTGGTACGAGCCATCCTCCGACATTTTACCCACGGCCGCGCCGCCCGCCAGCGGCAGCTTGCCTTCGCCGGGCTCGTTCAGGGCCGTCGCCTCCTTGCGCAGCGCCTCCAGCTGCAGCTCCTGGTGTCTCCTCACCGCCGCGTCGCGCGAGTCCGCGCGCATCAGCCGGCTGCCGCCGCTGCCGCCGCCCTCCTCGCTCGCCATCCTGCCGCCGCCCGCCTCCGCGCAGCCCCTGCCCGCCTGCGCACACGCGGCTACCCAGCCCTCGCCCCAGGCCAGGCCAGGCCCTCACGACGGATGGATGGATGGAGCGATGGAGCGATGGAGCGATGGACCAGCGGCTCCGCCGCCCCGCGCGCCCGCCGCCGCCCGCCGCCCGCGCCGCCGCCGGCCGGCCGCGACCGCCGCGCTCCGCTCTGCCGCCGCCGCCGCCCGCCGAGCCGCCCGCCTGCGCGCCGCGCTGTCGGAGGCGCCAGGCCCGCGAGGCAGGCAGCGACCAAGCCAGGCGGGCAGGAGGCAGGCAGGCAGGCGGGCAGGCAGGCACTGGCAGGCGCCGGAGCCACTGGTGCTGGCGAGCAGCGCCCTCACTCCTTCACCATCAGCGAGGCGCGACACGGTAAGGCAGCCACGGCTGGTGAGCGGCGGCGCGTGGACAGGCGAGGAACCACCGCGTTACGTCGTTCACGCTCGTTCACTGCCCGGCAGGCACTGCACCGTGACTCGGCGAGACGTGCAGGAACAGTGATGCAATGCAGCGCAGCCCCTGAGCAGAGGGGCGTCGAGGAGAGGAATCGAGGAGAGGAATCGAGGAGAGATATCGAAGATTCTTGAGCCGCGACAAAGCGCGGGCTCCTGGGAGACCGGGCTGGTCTTGTCTTGATGAGTGATGACAGCATAGATTGGTAGGCTGGTGGTGGCGAAGAATCGACCGGGGATGATGACGAGGGCGTCGTGAGGCACGGCGTCGCTTGTGCCAAGGCTGTGCGTGGCACGCGCGCGCGACGGCCGGGCTTGCGCACTGTGTGCCTGAGTTGTTCGAGCTGCGAAGATGAAAGGCTTCGCGCAGTCAAGGCCGCCACAGCACTAGTTGCACGGCAAGATTTTCGTTCTTTAGCTACGACGTAGAGTGAAGCAACCGAGGCGCAGACGAGGCGCGGCTCGGTTGCGGTCGAGGAGCGAGCGGCTACCGAACGAGGGAGTGGACGAGACTCAAAGTAGACGAGACCCATGGTTAGCAGCCTAGCTAGACGCAAGACTCAGAGTAGACAAGACTCTCAGAGCGAACGAGACTCAGAGTCAGCTGCGCGAGGCAGAGCCCATCTGCTCGAGGAAGGGCCGAAGGTCCTCGCCCTCGAGAATGTCAAAAGGCTGGTTCTTGCCAAGGATGGCGACGCTCGCGTTATCCATGGACACGTCCTTATCGTTGGCCGGGCCCTCGAGCGCCTTGAGGGAGTGGATAATGAGCGTCTCCAGGTCAGCTGCGCAGTCGAACGTTTTGGTTAGTCTTGGTGTGCCGCCCTCGCCACAGGCTCCTTTTCTCAGTGTGCGTCCCGAAACATACCGGTCTCAATGCTGGCCAGGTGCTTCTCCATGTAGGTCTTGGCCGACTGCGCGCGCGCGCCAATGGCCATGGCCTTGTACTCATACAGGTTGCCGCTGGGGCACGTCTGGTACAGGTGGGGGCCGTCGCGGTCGTAGCCAGCGACGAGCAGACCCACACCGTACGGGCGCTTCCAGGACGCCTGCGTGCGGGCCTGGTGCTTGTCCGCCACATCCGAGACGAGGCGGCCCGTCACGATGGGGCTGTCGAACTGGAAGCGGTGATTCAGGCACTCTGTTCGCATGTAGGTGGCGAGCGACCGCGCATCAGCGGTGAGCCCGGCCACACCGATGCCAATGTGGTCATCAATCTTGAAGATCTTCTTCTGGTGCGACGCAAGCTCCTCCTTGGTCCTGCGCGCGTGGAGAAGAGAAGCAGCAACGCCAGCGTCGAGTCGTCAGTCTACACACGTGTTCCTTCCCTCCAGAGCCCGCCCGCCTGCACCGTTGCCTGCACGCTATGGTGAACCTACTTCTTGAGCGCCGAGAGAACGACGTAGTCGCCGCTGCGCATGCCCAGGCAGCAGGTGCCCTGCTTCACAGACTCCATGGCATACTCCACCTGGTGCAGCTTGCCCTGAGGGCTCCAGGTCGAGACGTCCGTGTCGTACTGGTTGCGGTTCATCTTGCCTTCCGCTTGCCCGCTCGCTCGCCGCTGCTCGCTGCTGCCGCCGCCGCAGGCACGACCCGAGGCCGGCGACCGCCGCAAGTGCCACGCCCTGCCGCACGCCCTGCCGCCCGCCGCCGCCCGCTCGCAGCCGCTCTGAGCCGCGCGCGCGCTCGCCGTTTGGCGGCCTCGCCGGCGCCCGCCGGCGCGGAGAAGGCGAATGAAGATCACGGAACCCCTGGAACCTGCGCAACGCCTTGATGGGGCGAGCCGGCACGCTGGAACCTGCGCAACGCGGCCTGCGGAGGCCGTTGAGGCGCGTTGTTGCCGGCCAGCTCGGAGCTGCACGGCAAGCACCTCTGCCATGCATAGGTCCAGTCGCATGGCTGTATAGTAGGTGCTGGACCTAGAGGACGAGCCCGAGGAGGGCCAGGACCTGAGGGCCAGGACGAGGACCTGGACTTGGACCTGGACCTGGACCCGGACCGGGACCGGGGCCAGAACCTGAAGCTGGAGCAGGACCCGGAGGAGGACCGGGACGCGGCCGCCGGCAGGGCGTCGTGCAGGTGAAAAAGAGGAGGAAGCAGCAGCAGCAGCAGCAGCAGAAGAAGAAGAAGAAGAAGAGCAAGGAGAAGAAGAGAGTCGCAGCGCGGCGGCTGGGCTGGTCGGCGCGCTCGCGGAGCAGCCATGGTACGTGGAGGGCGAGGGCGGCGCGCGGAGGACGCGGCGCTGTGAGCGAGTCGGAAAAGCTGCGGATGGACGAAGCGGAGGAACTGACGGTCGCCGGGCTGGGACCCGAGACGCGCGCAGGGCAAGAAGAAGGGCGGCAAGAAGAAGACCAAGGAGGAGCTGGAGGCGGAACGGCTGCAGGCTGAGGAGGAGGAGCGCATCCGGCAGGAGGAGGAGGCGAAGCGGCTGGCCGAGGAGGAGGCGCTACGGCTGGAGCGCGAGGAGCAGGAGCGGCTGGAGCGCGAGCGCCTGCGGCGCGAGGAGCTGGAGCGCCTCGATGACGAGGCCTGCACGACCGCGCCGCTCGTCGAACGTCGCAGGCGGTACCGCGAGTCATACCTGCGCGCCGAGGCGCACGCGCGCGACTGGAAAGCCTTCCTGGCCTGCACCTCGCTCCCGCAGGAGGACTCCGATGCCGACATCAACACGTACCTCAAGGCGCTGGTGCGCGAGGAAAACGCCGAGATGGAGACCGTTTTGCAGCAGTGCGAGGTGCTGCACGAGGTGGCCGGCCTGCTTGAGACGGCACTGAGCCGCGACGTGGCGAGTGGGAACTGCGCCGCGATCGCGTCGCGCCGCGAGAACGCGCGCAAGCTGCTGACCACGGCCATTGCGCGCATGGACCGCGGCACCGCCAAGCTGTTGGTGCGCGCGGACGAGTTCGTCTCGCCCAAGCAGGAGGTCCTGCTGGGACACGCATCGCGCGACTACCGAGTGGGCATCTGGATCAACATGGCGTCCAAGGGCTTCCGCATGCGGATCATCGACTTCCCCGGGCTCTCCATCATCGCGGAGATTCCCAAGACGCTAGCGCTGCAGAGCGTTGCGGTGCGCGTGATCCAGGTCCCCGACGACGCGCTGTCCCGCCCGATGCGCGAGGGCGACATGAGCTACGACACGGCCAAGGGCGGGCTGCTCTTCTTTGAGACTTTGCGACTTCCGGCGCAGACGCGCAACGCCAAGGGCTGGGCGATGCGGCCCATCAACCCTGCGGTGGAGAACCGCGTGGCGCGCGTCACCTTCAACGCCACCTCGGACGCCGCGGCTGGCGGCGCGCCCATGTCCCCGGATCCGACGGGCGGGAACGGCCCCATCTCCGTCTCGCTCAAGATGCGGCTACCGACCACCGTCATTGTGCGCAATCTGAACGGCGAGCACCAGCCTCTCATTGTCGAGGAGGCCGCGCCGCCCGAGGACCCGGTCGCCGGCCTCGAGGGCGGCGCCGGCGAGTCGGGCGGCGAAGGCGCTGACGGCGAGCCGCGGGTCCCTGACGGCCTGGCCTCGCCCAAGCCGCAGGACGCCGCGCCAGAGGCCTTCTCCGAGAGCCTGTCCGGCTTTCGCGTGGGCGCCTGGGACGAAACTCTGGGCGCCTGGACCGAGGACGGCGTGTCGGAGGTCACCTTCGATGTCAGGGCCCGCGTGGTCAACTTCACCACCACACGCAACACGGCGCACGCGCTGCTGCAACGCCGGGACGTGGACCACCCCTTCCGATACTGGTCGCTCACGCCCGTTTTCCGGCAGCGCGACGCCCAAAAGAAGAAGCGGGACCGTCGCGGAGGCCCTGCCGACGACCAGAAGCATGCCGACGAAGAGGCTGGCGGCGGCGGCGCAGCGGATCCGGAGGACGAGGCGAACGAGGACGAGGAGGAGGCCGACCCGTTCGCGGAGGACGAGGTGGACCAGGATTCGCCACGCGGCGCGCCCACCGTGCGCGCTGCGCTCCTTACGCTGCGATGCCCCTCGTGGCTCGTCAAGATCGAGGTCGGCGCGCGCGGCACCTGCCGTCTGCTCGAGCCGCTTGAGGCCGAGCTTGCGCACCTGCGCCACGTTGACATGCGGCCCGAGGAGCTCTTTTCCGCGCTTGCGGCTTGTGGCATTGACCTGCGCTCCCCGCTGGAGACCCAGGCGCTCCCTCACGGCGCCAAGGTGCTCGACGGCCGCCTCAGCCTCAAGGACGAGCGCCTTGAGCGCCACATTTACGGGGAGCTTAGCGCCGCCGTCGCTAGCGCCTTCGCCGTCGCCACGAGCCGCTGGAACCAGCAGCTTGGCCCAGACCTCTGCTGCATCAACCTGCAGGAGGCCTACGAAGCGGCAGACAGCGCCTTTGACATCCACGCCATCCTTCAGCAGGACCTCGGAGCCGGCGATGCCGTCAACGCCAGCGGCGACCCGGCGGCCGCTGCCGACGACGCAGCCGCTGAGACCGCCGCCGACCCGGCCGCCGTCGAGGCCGAGGCTGCAGCAGCGCCAGAGGGTGCCGAGGCCAAGGAAGAGGTCGAGGAGTCCAAGGAGACCGCCCCTGCGGAGGAGAAGCAGGAGGCGGCAGCGGAGGAGAAGAAGGACAAGAAGAAGGACAAGAAGAAGGACAAGAAGAAGGACAAGGAGGAGCAGGCGCGTCTCGAGGCCGAGGCCGCCGCCGCCGCCGCCGAGGCCGCTGCGCGCGAGGCTGAGGAGGCCGCCGCTGCACTCATCGAGCCTGACCCTGTGCCTTCCGAGCCGCGCATTGTCCTCTTCCAGAACGATGCTGAGGTGCGCGATACCGCCATCAAGTGCGCGCTGCTGCGCATGCGCGAGACCGACGACCAGCTCGACACTGACACCATCCTCAAGGAGCAGACCACTCACGTCTACCTGGAGAACGCCCTCGACGACGCTGCCATTTACTGCAAGGACCGCGTGCACAGGATGCAGGACAACGCAGCATCCACTGGCCTCCGCGATGCACTCGAGCAAGTGCTTCATACCCTGCGCCCGCTTTCCTTCACGATTTAGGTTCTTTCAAAACGAAGGCCATTAACGAACGATTCAACTTTACCAGGTGCCTGGCATAAAGAAAAAGAAATCATCAAGAATCGCAAGCACGAGCACGTGGGCAGGCGCACGAACATGAACACGAATTCGACCTCAAACACGAACATGAACACGAACACAATCGTGCGCCCGAGCACGAGCACGAGCATGATGAGCATGAGCATGGGCATAAATAACGTGGACAGATGCACGAGCACGAGCACGAGCACGAGCACGAGCACGAGCATGAGCATGGGCATAAACAACGTGAACAGGTGCACGAACACGAGCACATACACGAATGTAGGCAGGTGCAGCTCGTCGTAAACGCTTGCTCGGCGCGACCACCGGCAGCGGCCTCACCTGTCACTGTCAGTCAAAGCAGGTTTGGCCCCCACTGCAGAGCCCAAACGTTTGAGGCGGCCCCGGCAAGCGGCGCGGGCGCGCGGGCGCGGCGCGGCAGCCGTCACGCGCCGCAGGCGACGATGGAGGAGGTGCGGCGGCAGCTGCGCACGCTGGATGGCACACAGGAGGACATCGAGCGCATCGCGAGCGTGGCCATCGACCTGGATGCGGATGCAGTGCCAGACTTCGTCGCGGTACGTGGACGCTTAGGGCGGGCGCAGACGCGGACGCGGCGCGAACGAACTAACAGATGACGCGAGTCGAGACGACAACGACGACGCAGGTGTGGCTACAGAATGTGCGCGAGAACAAGTCCGATGCGCTGGTGTACATGTACGTGGCCAACGACATCGTGCAGAAGAGCCGCGGCAGGCCGCTGTGGTCAGCCTTCAAGGGTGTGCTGCCCGAAGCCGTGGACCTGGTGAAGGACGACGCAACGAACCGCGCCAAGTTTCTACGTATCCTCAACATTTGGGCGCGGCGACGTGTCTTCGACGAGGGATTTGTCATGTCGCTCAAACGGCGGCTGAGCAAGGCGAGCCTTGAGACCGAGTTCGGCGAGCTACCCGCCCTCAACGGCCCGGAGGGCGATGTGGACAGCGACGACGACGACTTCGACGACGACGAGGAGGAGGCGGAGGACGACGACGAGGGCCGCAACGGCGACCGGACGCACCCGCTACGCCGCGAGACGTCCATCTCGACCATCCACCGCGTACCGGTGGCGCGCCTGTTGCCGCTGCAGTCCCGCGCCGCCGAGGATGCGCGCGCCGACGCGGACCATGTGATGAATCTTGCGCGGGACAGCATGCGCGCTCTTCGTGAGCGCGCGGACAAGGGCGAGCCGCCGTCATCTTCGTCGTCTTCCACCTCGGAGGCCCTGCGGCTGCAAAAGGCGCTGGAGGCCATGTCGGAGGAGGACTTCAACGACCTCCGGGACACCACTATGACGGCGCTGCAGTCGCTGGTCTCCAAGCGCGAAGTGGTGCGGCGCGCCGGCATCTTCGCCAGCGCCCTCATCATGAGCATCGAGAACCAGATGGAGGCTGTTGGCAAGTCAATGAACGACGCGGACACGCAGCTTGAGACTATCGGCTCCATCGAGAAGCGTCTCGTGGCCCTGGAGGAAAAGCACAAGGGCAAAACGAAGCTCGAGGCCGTGCTGGAGTCCTTCAAGCGTGTGCCGAGGGCGCCCTCGGCGCGCAAGAAGCGCGCGCGCGTGGTCTCGGACGAGGCCGAGTCTTCAGAGGGGTCTGGCTCCGAGTACGAGGACGAGGACGAGCATGAGGACGACGAAGCCGGGACCGGGGCTGCCGCCGACGGCTCGGCCGACCCCAAGATCAGCATGCTTGGCATCCGCAAGCGCCGTAAGAAGAAGAAGAAGAAGGTCGAGAAGGCCGCCGAGGAGAATGTGCCCATGATCTGGAACAAGCAGCTCAACATGTACGTGCCCATGCCTAGCAACACGGAGGAGGAGGATTGGCGGAACTAGCCTAGTTGGATGCATCGCGATCAGAGTCAACGACTTTAGAGGCGAACGAACAGGTGTTGAGATGAGATCAGGTGGCCGCGAGAGAGTGAGCGCGCACTGCCAGTGAGCCACGAGAATAAGAATGATATCATGGTGTTTGCTCTTCAAGTTCAATCATGGCCCGCGGGGTGGAGGGGAATCCAATTTTCTCAGTGCCACGGCCCGGGAAGGGCGACAGTAAAGTCGAAGCCGTTGCTGCGCAGGAGCTGCAGGCGCTCAGCCTCCTTGCGCACGGCAGCCTCCATGGATCGCCGCTGGCGTCGACGCCGCGATTTGAGGTCCTGCTTCTCAGAGCTCGACACCAGCACGGACTGCGCGGCGGACGCGCGCGCGGCCACGGCTGCCGCGGCTCGCCGCTGCCGTAGGTGGGCAAGGCGACGCTCCTGGGCAGCCGCGCTGACCCACGCGTGGTAAAAGCGCTGCAGGATCCGCACGGAACCTGATCTGCGCAGTGCCCGGCGCTGGATCCACGCGTTCTCCACATACCGCTTCCGCTGGATGTGGGCTCGCGCGAGCGACTGCAGAAGCGTCGCCGCACGCCCCTGCTCCTCAAGGGCCGCGCGGAACCAATCGCACTCGCGCACCATGCCGAAGCTGCGCGACCCGAGGACGAGCTCGCGCGTGCGGGCGCGCGCTCCTCGAGCTTTGGCCGCGGTCTGCTTCTGCTCTGTCTCGACCCGCTCGTCGTCGACCAGATGCTGCAAGCTTGTCGCCTTGGATGTCTTGCCCTCCTCCTCCTCGACTGCACCTAGGTCCTCCTCCCACTCGTCGAGCCAGTGTGCTGAGCGGGTCTCGGCGTGCACCTCACACCACTCGCTCCAAAACCCGCACGAATTTCGGCTGCGAACCTCAAAGGCGTAGGTCGCGGCGGACTCCACGGTCCCAGGCGGCGTCTCGAAGATGCACGCCGTTGGGCCATCGCGGTCCTGCGTCAGCGGGAAGCGATCCACGTCGCGCATGGCATCGAGCCTCCAGGTCCGCTGCGTGTGCACCTCCTGCACCTCGAAGAGGTCAACGCGTGGCTTGCACTGGCTCACCGTCCACTGAAGCAGCGCAGAGCGCCGTCCGCAGGCGACCACCCTCAGGTCTCGCGGCGCCGGCGGGCGCCGCAGGAGCTGCTTCATTGGGTCCGAGTGCACGCGGTCAAAGACGGTGCCACCAAGAGCATCCGTTCGGCCCGTGGACGCGCCCAGCGCGTTGAGCGCCCTGGCCACGCGCCGCGCGTCCCTCCACACGGCCACGTGCAAACATGTCGCGCCGTATCGCACGAAGCCGCGACTGTCTTCGAGATGCGCCCCGTAGGCAATAAAGATTTTCCGCCGGGCCCGCCGCTCCTCCTGGAACTCCACCTCGTCTCCCAAGGTCGCCTCGCCGCGCGCGACGACATCCTGCTCCTTGTACTGCACGCCAAAGACCAGTTTGTCGGCGCTGCCTTCCTTGAGCATGCCCTGCTCAGCCAATAATCTGCGCACAGTCCTCACGTCATCGCCGCTGATCGCGCAGAAGAGCTCCTCCCGCCACGCCTCGCGAGGCGCCATCCTCGGCTACACGAAGCCCCACGGCACTGCGGCGGCCTCTGCGGCGCGTGCGTCCTGCATGACCAACCACTGCACGGGCACGGTGCCTGCCAGTGCCTGCCCGGCGGGGGAGGGGTTTGAGAAAAAACGGTGCGCACACTGGCAGTCCTTCAAGTTGCCCGTTGAACGACTAAACGGCCCCCCGGCGGGCAGGAAGCGTGAGGGTGCGCCCGGGCCCACAAGCAAGCTTAAGAGGAAGCGCGCCGCGAGGCGAGCAGCGGCCCGAACAAGGCGCGGAATGCTGTTGACTGGCGGCGTGCGATCGATTGGCCAGCTTTGCAGTTGCTCTCACTTTTCGCCCGGAGGAAACGAGGCAAGACGTGAGTTACCGCTTCGACTTGCTGTGAAGAGGCACTGTTCGCTCGCTCAACAACATCATTTCGCTCATCAAAACCTCCTGTCTCGCTCGTGACCGCGAGCGGACCTCCTACGGGCGCCCCGAGACGCTGCGGTGACGACGCGGCGGGGCGAGGAGGAGGATGACGGGCGGCGGCGGTGCCGAGCTAGGCCAGGGCTCCGGCCAGGAGCAAGCGCCCGCCCCTGCTGCTGCTGCTGCTGCTGCTGCTTCTGCTGCTGCTGCTGCAAACGCCGGAGTAGCAGGAGAGGAGGCAAAACTCCAGCAGGGCGGCGAGGAGCAGGCGAGGAGCGCGCTGTCGAACATGCAGCATCGCCCGGAGCGACCATGCATTCTGTCGTCAGCAGGGCTCGGCGCGCGACAGCTGCGCGCCGTGATGAAAAAAAACTTGACCATGAAGCGGCGGCGGCCAATGCAGACGCTTCTCGAGATGCTCTCGCCCATGCTCTTCATTCTTGTGGTGGTTGCTTTCTATCAGATCTCGAAGATAAAGCGCCATGATACCACCCTCTACGCGACGCGATTCTACGACGTGGCCAAGACCGCGAGGGTCTTAAGCGAAGTCTTGGTCGACCTGCCTGAGGGTGATGACGAGCTGATCGCCCTTTACGAAGACCTCGACAGCATCTTTATGGCCGAAGGCATGAGGAACCTGCTGACGCTCGACGAGTTCGTCTGGATTCACCTCGCATTGCGCGAGACGGTCGGCGCGGACAATCTCGACACTGCTTCGGACCTCATAAGCCGCGTCGACGGCGCCATTTGGTGGAACCTTCTTCGCCTCGGCAAGGTAATTTTGAGCCCAGACACCCCAGAGGTGCATCGCTTCCGCGCATGGATGCACGAGAATTATCGCTTCTGGGAGAAGGTCGAAGGTGATGTCTTTGCAGATTTCGACAAGGCCGAGGTCCACTACTACGAGACGGTGGAGAACGCCGCAGACCTCCAGGCGACTGACCCGGAGGAAGCGAGGCGCCAGCGCGTGTGGGCTCACCTGCATTTTGATGAGCTGGACTTCACTGCCCAGCGCTTCGACGTGCGCATCCGCATGCAGCACACCGTACTGCCCAACACGGAGGAAACGATACGCGAGTTCGCACGCGACTTGGGCACAGGTAGCAACGCGTACCAATGGTCCGGATTCCTCTCGCTGCAGCGGGCTGTGGAACTCTTTGTGGCGAACCGGACGCACACCGTGCATTCGGGAAAGGACGGGCTCGACCTCGTGGAGGACATTTTGTCAGCGACCCTTATGCAGGACGAGAGCGTTGCTGCGGCTGCGCAGGGTCTACAGTATGCGAACAAGTACCTCGGTGGCGCGCAAGGCGCCACGGACGCGCTCACGTCTCTGAGCGTCACGGCCTTCCTCCGGTTCGCTCAGAACGTCTCTGGCGTCAGCAGTCCGGCGCTAGACGCTGAAGGCGTGGGTCTGGCCATGGAGAATCTGCCGCCACCGCCGCAGTCGTTCTCCCTTGGGGATGACTGGAGCTCGCCCTATCCGACACTTGAGTGGGAGGTCTCCGAGTTTTACGCGCGTTTCGGCTACATCACTGGGCTAATTATGGCGTGCGCCGTCGTGTACCCGGTGTCGCAGCTCATCATGGTCATTGTGCAGGAGAAAGAAGTACGCATGAAGGAGATGATGAAGATCATGGGCCTGCGCGAGTGGGTCTTCAACCTGTCGTGGCTGGTCACCTACACCGTCTTCTTCTTTGTGCAGGCCCTGGCGCAAGCGGCCTACATGAGCGCGACGGTCTTCGGTAAGGCAGACTTCTCCCTCGTGCTGGTCTTCATCTTCCTCTTCAATATGTCGCTCATCTCGTTGGCCTTTATCATCTCGACCTTCTTCAACCGCGCCAAGCTTGCTAGTATGCTCGGCCCGCTCGTGGTTTTTTGCATGGTGGTCCCGGCCTACATCTTCACCTTTTACGAAACCTACCAATTCGTGAAGGTGAAGAAGGCGCTCTCACTGCTGTCGCCGACCGCCTACGCGCTTGGCCTCGACCGCATCATCGCGTACGAGCGCAACAGCGTCGGTCTCACGTGGAGCAACATGTCCGAGGGCAACATGCCCTTCAGCTTCACGCTCGGGATGCTCATTTTCGACTTCCTGCTGTACTGCTTTCTCGCCTGGTATCTGGACAAGGTGCTTCCAAGCAAGTTCGGCGGACACGAGAGCCCTAGCTTCATCCTGCGCCCGAGTTTCTGGACCAAGACCTGCGGCGCCTGGTCGAAGCGAATCCTGCGCCGCAATGGTGGTGGTGATGCCGGCGTCAACGGCGATGGCGGCGAAGGCACGACGGCATCGGCCATGGCGGCCGCCACAGCCGGCACCATCGAGCGGCAGCTCGACCGTGTTCGCCGCTGGGACATTGCCCAACCGTCTGTGGAGCTGCGTGGGCTCACCAAGGCGTACGGCGGCGTCAAACGCAAGGTGGCCGTCAGGGGCATCGACCTGGAGATGATGCACGGCGAGGTGACCTGCCTCCTGGGCACGAACGGTGCAGGCAAGTCCACCACGATCGCTATGCTGTCTGGCCTGCAGGAGGTCTCGAGCGGGGACTCGTACATTTACGGCGAATCCATCGTGCGCGACATCAACTCGGTGCGCAAGATCATGGGCGTCTGCCCTCAGCACAACGTGCTGTACCCGGACCTCACGGTGCGCGAGCACCTCGAGTTCTTCGCTGCGCTCAAGGGCGTCAAGGACGAGTACCTTGACGCCGAGGTGAACCGCATGATCGAGGATTGCGAGCTCTGCGACAAGACAAACGTGCAGACCGCGCGGCTCTCGGGTGGCCAGAAGCGCAAGCTGAGCCTAGCCATCTCGCTCATCGGCGACAGCAAGGTGGTCTTTCTGGACGAACCGAGCGCCGGCATGGACGTGCAGAGCCGGCGCTCTATGATGTCGCTGATTCTGCGCCACAAGCGCAACCGTACCATTATTTTGACGACGCACCACCTCGAGGAGGCTGACCTGCTGGGTGATCGGATCGCCATCATGAAAGACGGCAAGATCGTGTGCACCGGGTCCGCGCTCGAACTCAAGCTCGAGTATGGCCTTGGCTACGTCATGTTCATGACCAAGACGGACCACTCCAAAAAGGACGTAAGCGCACTGGAGGCCTTCGTGCAGAAGCACGTGCCGGAGGCCCGCTTACTCACCAACTCGGCGGGCGAGGTCTCCTTTCAACTACCGTCGCGCCAAAACAAGGCGCTTGGCGATCTCTTCTTGGCACTCGAGCAGCGCCTGGCCTCCTTCAACGTCACCTCGTACGGCATTGGCATGACCTCGCTCGAGGACGTCTTTCTCTCGGTTGCTGAGAAGACACAGAACGCAATGACGCCCAGCGAGAGCAGCGATGGAAAGGACTCAACAGCGCGCTTCTCGCGAAGCCACCAGAAGCGCACGGCCAGCGCCGAGGCAGATCCGGCCAAGTCTGGCCCGGTCGAGATCTCGTACCGCGCGCAACTTTGGCAGGTGATTCGCAAGCGCATCATCGCCCTGCGCCGCGACCGCGGGTCAATCTTCCACGAGCTGTGTATGCCTCTCATCGTCGTCACCTCTGTTCTCTTCATTCTCTCCATCAGCCCCCAGGGCGCCGGCCCGGCGCTGCAGATGTCGACCGCAGCGATGATGCCAGGCTTTGACTTCGTGACGTATATCAACAGCCAGGAAAACTCTGACGGCGTGCGCTGGCCGCCCGAAGTGGAGGTTTCGCCACAGGAGCTGGGCATCGAGATCGATACCTCGGCGACCACCAGCACCTCACCGGGGCGCTCGCCACACACTTCGCGTAACGGCCAGGCCCTGACGTCTCCGAATTTTGCCGAGAACGTCGCACTCTATGACCACGACTGCGCGTCGAGCACGTGCCTGTCGTGGAGAAATCTGCAGAAACAGGAGGCGCAGGTGCACGAGTTCTCGGCCGAGATTGACCTCAAGCGCCGCGAGATGGACTTGTGCTCGTATGTGCTAGGTGACACAGTCTATGTGCCCATCAACCTCGGCGACATTGCCGGCTTTTCCGGCGTCGATCAGGATGCGATTCTCGCCTGGGTTGCAAACGAGATGGGGATGACTGTGGCGGAGGCCGCGGCGCTTCGGTTCGACGCGCTCATGGACAAGATGGTGGCCGACGTTCTTGACTCGCCCGTCATGAGCCTGGCCCAGACGGTGACCAGCACAGGCACAGATGTGGTGTCCTGGCTCACGAGCGGCGCGGCCGCGGTCAGTGGCGGCGGCTCAGGCGGCTCAGGCGGCTCAGGCGGCGTGGGCGATGCCAGCGACGCGAACTCCGCAGTGGTCCAAGTGCAGACCTGGGTGCTGGAAGGCTTGCAGGCCATCTTTGGCGCCGGCCTCCTGGAAGGCGCGGTGGTGCAGCTTGACCCGGAAGACCCGGCAGCTCTCCTCCTCGGCTTTGCCGCCGACGAGCTGCTGCCGGAGGTCTTCCAGCTCTTGCGCCAAACCATGGACGCGCAAAGCGAATCGCTCGTGTTGAGCCTGCTTCCAGAGAACACAACCCTGCGGGGTCTGGAAGCGCTGGACGCACTGCTGGACTCCATCCGCGAAGAGGTCAATGCCACGGAAGCCTTTGGCGTCGGCGCCACCCTGGCCGACCTCACGGTGGAGGACGTGATGGACGCCCTCGGCTCAGACCCGGACCGCTACTACCGCGCGCGCGCCTGCGGCTCGAATCTGACGCTGGCGGAGGTGCAGGCGTCGTTCGGGCTCGCGAACCTCACCACATCCTTTGGGATCGACGAGAATGCCGAATGGGCTTCGCTGTGCGACGCTGTGATGGCAGGCGACGGGTCGCTGGCGCTGGCGGTCCTCTTTCTCGAGGAGAACGGAATGCCCGCCGACGGCAACGTATACTCGCTATACGATCAGGTGCTGGGCACGGTGCGCTTCCGGCCGCTCTCGCTTGCGCTGAGTAGCCTCCTAGGACAGAGCTTCGTGCTCGACGCCACGGAGGCAACGACGCCGTTCTCGGTCCTGCTCGAGGCGTCGCGCATCCTGGATCGCGGGCTCTCGTGGATTCGCCTGCCCGACGTGAGCGGGCTGACGGTGCGCGAGACACTGGAGCTAGCGGGCGTGCCGGTGGTCGGCTCGGACGGCCTGGTGTCCGGCTGGGTGGATGCAAGCGCGTTCGCCTCCGTGGCCGGGACGCTGACCTTTGGCACGCTCGTAGGCCAGCGCACGCTCAATGTGAGTCTCCCCGTGCCGCTGACGACGTTGTACAGCGCATCCTCGGGGCATGCCAAGGCCGCGTGCATCAACGAAGTGGCAACCGCGCGACTGCGGGCGGAGACCGGAGAGCCAGAGGCGTCGTTCCGGGTGTGGAACCATCCATTTGAGACGTCCATGAAGGAGAACGTGTTTCGCGTGGTATGGCTGGCGTTCTTCGCGGTGCTCTTCACGCTGGTCCCCTTTTGCTACAACCCGGCGTGCTATGGCATGCACGCCGTGCAGGAGCGCGTCTCGCACGCCAAGCACCTCATGTTCGTGAGCGGCCTGGGCTACAAGACGTACTGGTTGGGCAACTTGCTCTTTGACTATCTGTGCTACCTGCTTGTGGCGGTGTGGACACTGTTCTGCTTCTCCATCTCGGGCGCCATCGACTTCGCGGATAACCAGTCGGCCGTCGCCTTTGGCACCTGCGCGCTCTTCTTCTTATACGGCCTGGCGGCCATCCCGCAGGCGTACTGCCTTTCCTTCTTGTTCCAGGACGACAACACGGCGCAGATTGCCATTTCGCTCTTCAACTTTCTCACCGGCTGGATGTTCGTGGTGACGGCGGTCTCGTTGGACATTTATGGACTCACCACCCAGGGCGAGGCAATGCGCCGCGTCTTTCGCTGGTTTCCGGCCTTCAATCTGGGCGAGGGCCTCATTGCGGCGACCGAGGAGTCCATCACGCGCTCGGTGTTGGAAGACGACTCGAGCTGGAATGTCTTCGCGTGGGAACTGCTCGGGCGCAATCTGACTGTGCTCGCGTTGCTCTCGGGGTTTTACTTCTCCCTGCTGGTCATCATTGAGTGGCTCATGGGCAACGTACGGCTGCACAAGACCTTCCACAAGGTCAAGCGGGCCGTGGCGCGCTGCCATCATGGTCGTCAGACCAAGGCGTCCATTATGCCTATGCACGTCGCGAAGCGTGCGCAGGAGCTGCGCAACGAGGTTGCCAACAATGAGCCCGTATACCAGTTCAGTGATGAGGAGGACAGCGACGAGGAAACGGAGAGCAGGGCGTCGACACACGGCACGGGGTCCAAGGCCGCCTCGCAGGAGGACGTCCAGCTGCACAAGCTGTACACCTCGGGGCGCGAGGAGGCGAAGGATGGCGGCCAGGAGGCAAAGCTGCAGGCTGAGGGCGGGCGACCCGAGCCTCTCGAGGAGCAGAGCCTAGAGCACATGACCAACGACAAGATCATGGAGTATGACCTCACGCTGCGCAAGATGAGCGGCGCTGGCGTCCTGCGGCCAATCGAGGGCGGTGGCGCCACGGGCTTTGAGTTCGAGCCGCACCGCTTTGGCGGCGACGAAAAGGGCGGCGGCGGCGGTGGCAGCTCCAGGTCGGCCAAGGCGCGTCGCTTGGGGCGCTACATCTTTGATGAGGACGAGGACGTGCGCGAGGAGCGGCGGCGCGTCTTCCGCAGCGGGGCCGAGGACATTCTCCAGCTGCGCCTGCTTCGCAAAGTCTTCTCGAGCGCACGCACCGGACGCAAGTTCGTGGCGGTGCGGCAGCTCTCGCTAGGCATCATGCCGGGTGAGTGCTTTGGCTTCCTTGGCACCAACGGCGCCGGCAAGACGACCACCATGAAGATGATCACGCGCGAGCTCATGCCCAGCGAGGGCAAGATCCTCCTGCACGGCAAATCAATCTTCCTGCACGGGTCGAGCCGCGACATTGGCTACTGTCCGCAGTTCGACGCGCTCTTTCCAAGACTGACTGCCCAGGAGCATCTGGAAATCTACGCGCGCATCAAGGGCATCCCGGCCGCAAACATCGATAAGACGGTTGCCGCCCTGCTGGATGCCTGCGACTTGCGGCCCTTCGCCGATGTCATCTCCTCCACCTACTCGGGCGGTACCAAGCGCAAGCTGTCCATTGCGATCGCGCTCTTGGGCGGGCCGGACGTCATTCTCCTGGACGAGCCGAGCGCGGGCGTGGATCCCAGCGCGCGGCGCCGCATCTGGGAGATCATCAGCAGCTTCATGCACGAGTCGCGCAGCATCGTGCTCACCAGCCACTCCATGGAGGAGTGCGAGGCGCTCTGCGATCGCGTGAGCATCATGGCTGGCGGCGTCATGCGCTGCATCGGCACTTCGCAGCATCTCAAGAAGCGCTTCTGCTCTGGCTACGAGGTCCAGATCCGAGTCGCCGGCTATCAGGCTTGCCTGCGCGCCGTTGGTTACATGCAGGAGGCCCTAGGCGGCTCTGTCAAAGAGCAGTACGGCCCGCAGGCCACACTCAGCATCCCTTTTGAGGGTCACTCCCTTGCCTCCATCTTTCAGACCCTCGAGGCCAATCGCGACGTATGGGGCCTCGACTCCTACAGCGTCTCTCAGGCTTCTCTCGAGCAGGTTTTTATGAACATTGCCAACCGCTATGCCCCGACCAATCGCTCGCGAGTCGCCACGTCGGCTTCCTTTGCCTCCTCCTTTATGAGCTCAGGCATCTTTCCCAACATCTTTGGCAAGTAAAGTAAGTCGTAATTCAAGCAACCTTTTGCTCACTACGAGTTCTGACAGGTTCTGACAAGGTCGTTGGTCATGGTCCACGCCGTCCACGGGAAATCTGGAAACCCACGAGACGGTGAGTCCGTGAGCAACCAACCAACCAAGCAGCAACCGACAGAATGACAGACAGACAGACAGACAGATTTTGACAATCCGATTCATTTGCTCCGCTCACAACCTGGCCGCACTTGCTGATCCCCTCGTCGCGAGTCGGCTCGAGAGGTTGGAGGAAGGAAGCAAGACAGGCTCTGTCAGGCTCTGTCAGCTCAAAGCCCAGCTCCGAGCTCTCAGCAGTGCCAGCCAGCTCTCTCTCTCTCTCTCATGCTTCATAGCTTCGGGCGTGCTAGCTTAGCTAGCTAGCTAGCTAGCAACCGCCAGGTCGGCGAGCGCGTGCACTGCCCTGACGGGCGTAAAGCGCGCGTGCCGGCCGCCAAGGTCGCTGACCCTCGATCAAAGCTCGCCTGACTTCAAAGCAGCAACCGCGGTACTGCTCGGGCCCGCGCCTGCTTCGCTTCGCTCGCTCCGTCCGGGTCGCGGCGCGCGCTCGGCCGCGCGCGGGCAGTGGCGGCGGCGGCGGCGGCGGCGGCGGCGCGTGCCGTGGCAGCACGATGCGGCGGCGCGCGGCGGCGGCGCGACGCAAGTCGGCGGCGCTGGCGCGCGGCGCGCGCGTGCTGGCGCGGTCGGCGACGCAGCGGTCGAGCGGCGAGTACTCGGACCGGCTGAGCAACGAGGTGGTGTGCTTCCAGGGCCTGTCGATGGAGTTCCTGCTGGAGCTCAGGGAGAACCTGCTGAGCGGCGAGCTGCTGCCCCAGGTGGAGCTGGCGACGGTCAGGGCGGACGTGGAGCGCGCGGCGAGGACGCTGCGCGGCGGGTCGACCGTGGCGGTGACGGACAAGTCCGGCCACGTGTGGCAGGGCCAGCTGGGGTCGGCCGAGGACGCGCTGGGCGTGGAGTTCTCGCCGAGCGACGTGGTGCTCAAGGAACGCGAGGAGTGGACCGTGGAGGATCTCTGCGAGTACCTGGTGCTGCCGGCGGTGCGCACGGCGGGCGAGATTTACCTGAAGCTGGTGGACCGCGCGCTGGTGGGGCGTCCGTTCGAGGGCGCCTTCGTGTCGCAGGCGCGCAAGACGCGGTTCGCGGACGTGGTGGCCGGACTGTCGGCGCACTTCGAGTCGCAGGGCGCGCCAATGCGCGAGTCCTTCGTGTGGATTGACATCTTTGGCGCGAACCAGGGGCTGTTGACGGCGGATGAGCAGCTGGACGAGGTGCGGCGCGAGCGGGAGCGCCTGCTGTCGACGGGCCTGCACGAGGCGATCCGGCGCTTCGACGAGCGCATCGTCTTCTTCGACAGCTGGGTGAATCCGACGCCGCTCAAGCGCGCGTGGTGCATCTGGGAGATCTACGGCGCGGTGCAGAGTGAGCGATCGATTGCGCTGGCCTTCCCGCCAGGCGAGCACCTGCGGTTTCTGGAGGCGCTGCGCGAGGACTACCAGCGGGTGCTGGGCTCGCTCATGCGCATGGACATGCGCCAGGCAGAGTGCCATAGCGCGGCGGACCGCGAGCGCATCATGACGGCGGTGGCCACACACGTGGAGGGCGGCTTCGCGCGGCTGAATGGGGTCATTCTCCGGCAGCTGCGAACGTGGTTCGTAAACAAGGCGCAGGCGGCCGTCGACTCGGAGGACCTCGCCACGCAGGGCCGCGAGCACGACGCGGACCTTATGATGGCGCATGCACGCCTGCTCTTCCAGGCGAGCCAGCTCATGATCGACCAGGCGTTTTACGACGTGGCGCAGGTCTACCAGGCGCAGGCGCTCACCATCGTGGAAGCCTATCAGGGCCCGGACGACATCTTCGTTGCCGACATCCTCGTCATGGGCGTAGGCAAGGTGCTGCGCCTCAACGATCAGTTCGGCCCTGCGCTGGAGGTGCTGGAGCGCGCGCACCACATCATCCTTTCGCACACCGAGGTGACGGACCGCGAGCGGCGCCTGGCCCTCGCTCTGGACGAGATGGCCACCATCTACATGCGCATGGGCAAGTACGACCAGGCGGCCGACCACCTGAACGAGGCCGCGACCCGCCTGCGCGCGGAGCGCGGGCCGCGCTTCTACGAGCTGACGCGAATCTACATTGACCAGGCGCTCGTGGCGCTCGAGCAAGGCGACACGACGCGCGCTCGCGAGATCGCCACACAGGCGCTCGCCACTGCGGACGCCAGCTTGCGCATGCGCCATCCATGGCGCGCCGAGGTGTACAAGACGCTCGCCGCCGTCTCGTCGCGGGAGGGCGACCATCGCGGCGCCCTCCGCCTCTTGCACGATGCGCAGTCCATCGCCGAGGAGTCCCTCGACGGCAACCACCCGCTCATCGCCAACATCCTGAATGAGACCGGGCTCGAAGCTCACGCGCTCGGCTTCTTCACCGACGCGCTCATCTTCCTGCAGCGCGCCATCTCCATCCACGAGACGCGCGGCGACGAGCATCTCGCCTACGCGCGCGTGCGCCACAACATTGGCCTTGTTCTCACCAGCTCCGGCGACTATCCGCAGGCCCTCGAGTGCTACGAGGACTCCATGCGCATCAAGCGCCGCATCTTTGGCGCCTCGCCGCAGGAATCACTCGCCGACTCCATCGAGAATGCCGCCATCTGCTACTTTCAGATGCGCGACTATTCCCGTGCCGCCACCCTCGTCAGCGAGGCCCTGCAGATCCGCCGTGTCGTCCAGGGCGAGACCCACGAAGCCACGAAGCGCGCTGCCGCCCGCCTGCGTCTCTACACCACCTACGCGAGCACCTAGACATCCGGCGGCAAGTCCAACTCCAAGACTAAGACCAAGACCAAGACTCGCGGCCGATGATGTCCTCCCCCTTTTCTTTGACCCATGACCATGATGATGACTCCTCTCTCAATTTATCTTATTCGCCATCCTGCATACAAGACCAAGGCTCGCGGCCGATGATGTCCTCCCCCTTTTCTTTGACCCATGACCATGATGATGACTCCTCGGCTTATTTGCCATCCTGCATACAGCCCCGGGCCGCACTTCGTGCCTCTCCGTGCCAGCCAGTTCTCTCTCGCACCACTCGCCACATACCACGAGGGTGCGAAGAGGTGCACCGAATGCCTTTGGCGTCGAAGCAAGAGACGTGTGGGCAGCGACGCGGAGCGACGCGGAGCGACGCGGAGCGACGCGGAGCGACCCGACGCTCCTCGTTCCGAGACTAACCTCTCCCCAGCGTCAGGCTATGTCGTTCTCAATGTCACTGGCAGCCAGCAGGCGAGTCCCATCTTGCGCCAGCTTGCCACCACCCCAGCGTGCCAAGTCCCCACCCCGACGTCTCGCCGTGTCTCGCCCCGCTCACGTCGTCACCAGCCATCCTAGGCTAGAGCTATCTCTAGCTAGGCAGCCAGCTAAACAAGCAGGTTGAGGAGCTTCTCCTCCTCCAGCCCGAGCTCCTCCGCCCCGTCGTGGTGGACGTGGAGACGGCCGCAGGCGCCGCGTTATCGCTGGCGCTCGCTGGCCAGGCGGTGAGTTCGCCGGTACTAGGCTACTAACTTAGTAGCGCTGCCGAGTGCGGCCCCTGTGTCCCGTCCCCTTGGCCTGCTCTTTCTCCAGTCCGAGGCGGCCGGCCGGCCTCGCTCCCTCGCCCGCGCGGCGCGGCGCGGCGCGGCGCGGCGAGGCGCGGCGCAGAGGCGGTCCAGCGCGGCGCGCGCGGGCGGCGGCGGCGGCGGCGGCGCGCGGCGGCGGCGGCGGCCAGCATGGGCGCGCGCTGGACGTGCTGCCTGGGCGAGGAGGACGACGACGACCTGGACGCGCGCGAGGAGCGCGAGACGCACGTGGCGCTCGTGCGCAGGCGCAGGGCGGCGTCGCGCGCGGGCGAGGAGCGCGACAGGGAGGTGCTGGGCGAGCCGCTGCGCAGCCCGGCGCTCAGCGCGGAGGACGTCGCGCTCGTGGGCGCACCGCCGCAGCAGCAGGAGCACCAGCAGCGGCTGCAGCTGCCAAACGGCTCCTCCGGCGCCAGCTCGCCGCTGCCCTCGGCGGCCGCCGCCAGCGCGCGCGTATCGCCGGCGCGCGAGCCGGAGGGCGAGGAGGGCGAGGATGAGGATGGCGCCGCTGCGGAGCCGCCGCTGACGCCGCGCCCGCAGCAGCAGCAGCAGCAGCAGCAGCAGCAGCAGCAGCAAGCGAGGCTTGCCGTCGAGGAGGAGGTCAAGGAGGCAGACGGCGAGGCGCGGCTGCAGCTGGTGAGCGTGGGCATCATCGGCACGGGGCGGTCGAGCTCCATCAACACGCTACTCAACTCGAGCTCGGTGTGCAAGGTGTCGGGCGGACAGCTTCGCGGCACGCGAGGCTTCGCCGTGGTGGCGGCCCAGCGCTCGCAGGAGCTGCCGGGCCACCGCCGGCTATGCCTGGACTTTGTCGACAGCGAGGGCCTGCGCAGGGACAAGTATGTGGACGCGACTGAGTTGGAGGCGCACCTGGTAATGCTAGCGCGCGCCATGGCGCAGATGCCAAACGCCAAGGTCTCGCACGTGCTCTTCACGCTCGACCTCGAGGACCGCCAGAACGCGCCCACTGTGCTGAACCTGCTCACGCTGCTGGAAGCCTTTCGGGACGCACGCGAGCGCTGCTTTCTGTGCCTGACCAAGTGGAACTCCAACGCGGTGCAGGCCGAGTGGAACGCCTCGCTGCGCGCCTACAGCCGGGCCAACCGCCGCGCGCGCTCCAAGGCAGACCTCAAGGGTGAGCCGCCGCGGCCCGCAGAGATGCGTAAGAGCTACGACGCCTACCTGGCCTCCTCCTTCAAGCCCAAGACCGAGGAGGTCGCGCGCGAGAAGTTGGATCGCCTCTTTGACTTCTTCGGCGACCGCGTCATTTGGGCCTACAACCTCGACTCCTTGCAGCTCGAGGATCAGGAGGATGGCGAGCTCGCGCCCATGTTCGATCACATGTTCTCCTTTTACCGCGACCACGCCATCGACACGCTCTGCCGCCTCGGCGCGCCGCCCGCGCCGGCCTCTTCCTTCGAGATCGTCGCCTCGGGCCAGGCCGGTCACGCCACCGACCTCGCGGCTCGCGCCATCGACGCCACCGCCTCGCTTTCGCGTCCGCCCTCGGCCGCCGCCATGACGCTCACTTGACCAAGATCTGCCACCGCTGATGCACGCCTGCCAGCTGGCGTGATGCCGTTCTGTACCTGCCTGCCACCTGTGATAAGTTAGCACAAAACGAATGCCCAAGCCCCTTCCCTGCCAGGCCACGACGGGGCTTTGACTCGGCTCAAGTCTCGGCAGCCTCAGTCTGCCCGGCACAAGCGCAAGCCAGATCTTGCCGCACTGCGCTGCGCTGCGTCACTGGCAAGATAAGAGTCCGAGTCCTCCCCCGCCCGCAACGGCGCAGGCCCATCGGACCCCATCCTCCCTGGCGGCCGGGCTCTGCCAGGCTGCCTCCTGTGATCGATCGGATCAGCCTCAACCAGCTCCAGGTCACGATTTGCGAGCCCACACTTGCCGCGCCACGCCGCGAGCATCGCACCGCCTCCCATCCAGCGCCAGCCGCTGGCCGGCCTGCAGTGCTGATGCCTGCACGAGCGAGCCCGCCCAGAAGCCCGGCGCGAGTCCGTGTCCGAGTCGCCGGCGCCGCCGCCGTCGGTCGTGCCGTGCGGCCTCTGAATCCTGCCCGAGTTCTGCAGTCAGCTTGCTGTCTGGCTGACAGAGAGTGAGTTGAGTTGACTGTGATGAAGAGTTGAGTCGAGTTGGTCGCACTGTCGTCCGCAGATCGCATCGCAAGCAACTTGAAGACGGCGCGCGACCCGACCTCGGTTGACTTGGCAAAGCAAGGCGCCGAGCCGCACGCGGCGAGCACTGAGCAGCGCACAGCAGACCCCGATCGAGCGGCGGCGGCGGACCGGCGGCGGCGGCGCGGCGGCGGCGGGCGGCGGCGGCGCGGCGGCGGCGGCGAGCAGCGGCGCGGCGCGGCGCGGCGCGGCGCGGCTCCGGGCGCGGCGCCCGCGGCGGCGCGCGGCCGGCCAGGGCGCGTGTTCTTCTTGCCTTCCTTTCAAGGCGAGCGCCTTTCTCCTTCCTTTCTTTCTTTCCTGCTTCTTCGCGCGGCGAGAGAGAGGGCGCGCGCGCGCGGCGCGGCGGCGGCCAGACGCGCAGCGGCGAGCGGCGCGAGGCGCGAGGCGGCGAGCGGCGAGCGGCGAGCGGCGAGCAGCAGCCCAGGCAGCCCAGGCAGCCCAGGCAGGCCGCGTGCGGGTGGAGGAGGCGGAGGTGCAGCGCCGGCACGCGCCGCAGCGTCACAGGAGGAGGCCCAGGGCGGCGGGCGCCGCTTGCGTGGGTGCTTGCTTGGCTGGCCTGCGCGCTGGCGAGACCATGGCCGGCAAGGACTGGGACGCGGAGCGCAAGCGCGCGGACGCGTGCATGCACGCGCTGCTGTCCAAGTACCAGCAGGGCGCGCTGGGCGACTCGCCGTCGCAGCGCGTGCTAGACCAACAGCAGCAGCAGCGGCAGCAGCAGAAGCTCAAGCAGGAGACGGAGGAGGCCACCACGGCGGCGACGGCGCCGCAGCAGGCGCCGCAGTCGGACGATGACTTCATCATTCACACGGTCTCGTCCAGCGACACCCTAGGCGGCCTGGAGCTGCGCTACGGCGTTTCGGGGTCGATGATCCGTCGGGTGAACGGCATGACCAACGACCGCCTGAACGCGTACCTGCACCTCAAGATCCCGCGCACGCCACACCGCAAGCCTACTGGTATGGTGCCCACCTTCGTGGCGAACCAAAAGACCGAGAAGATGCAGATCGTGCGCGTCTTCCGCATCACCTTCCCGGATGTGGCCGAGCACGAGGTGGAATACTACATGTCCACAAACAAGGGCGACTTGCGCGAGGCCCTCAAGGCCTGCCGCCGCGACATGGACTGGGAGCGCGAGCACGCTAGGCTCCTCAGTCAGCGCTCGCAGAACAACGACCGCCCCAGCACCACGGGCCAGACCGTGCCGGGCCGTCGTGCCTCCGCCCGCATCGGCAGCAGCACGGCCAGCAGCGGCTCAGGCTGGTTCCGCTGGTGGCGCTCCTCTTCAGCGCGCTCCATGCCCTCCGAGGACGCGCCCAAGGCCTCCGCCAAGGCGCCTGCCGAGGGCCCTGCCGCCGGCATGGCATTTGGGGATGATGGCCTTCTGGTCTCTGACGCCACAGACGGTAGCCGCGTGTCGCTTCTTGAGCATGACTACCTCCCCCCGGCTTCGCCGGCCAAGTGAACCAACACCGGTCGCTCCATTTTGCACCTCTCCGCTGGCCGCGTGAACACGCCTTTTCATGAAACCCTACTTACCATCCTACAACCCCGTCGATGGACCCGTGATGATGATGACAACAACACACGTGGCTTGACACCTGCCACATCACCGACCAAGCTGATCTTTGATTATCACTACGTAGCAATCTATCTTGCTCGCTCGCTCACGCATCCTCATCTTCGTCCATGGCGGCCGCCTCATCCTCATCACCCTCGGCACCATCCTTGTCGTCGCCCTTGCCGTCATCGTCAACGATGTCGTCATTGCCATCATCATCGCCGTCGCGACTTCCGTCGCTGTCGCTGTTGCCGTCGTTGTCGTCGTCGTCGTCGTCGTCGTCGTTGTCGTTGTCGTTGTCGTTGTCGTTGTCGTTATCGTTGTCGCCGTCGCCGTCATCGTTGCCTTTATTGCCGATGTCATTGTTGTCGTCGCCGTCGCCGCCGCCGCTGGAGTCATTCTCACCGGCAGCGTCCTTGCCATTGCCGCCTTCACCCTCGGCCTCCGCGTCGGCCCCTTTTTCGGGCTGGTCCACCTGAGGCACGGGCTTGTTGCTGAGCTGCGCGAGCAGGTCCTCGAGCTTGCCGTTCTTCACCTTGTCCAGCGCATCGAGGCTGGACCTCGCCAGGAGGCGAAAGCCGCGCCAGCAATACGTCGGGTTGTGCTTCGGGTTGTAGTCGTCCTCGATGCAGTTCTCCGGGTCCATCGCCTCCTCGAGCGGAGCCAAGAACTCCTTAACGTCCGGAACCGGGTTTGCACTCGCCTCCGAGAGCTTGTCGCGCCACTTGGCAACGCCGGATCGCCACAACTGGCGGTTTGCCTTGACCCTGTCCTGCACCCGGCGCGCGCGCGAAGCCTTGGCTCTTTTGCGCGCCTCAGCCTGCTCCTGGCCAGCCGACAGCGCGTCACTGGTCGAGGGGAAGCGCTCGAAGTTCGGACACTTGGCCTGCTTCCACTCGATCCAGTTGCGCTCGCGGCCCAGAATGTGCGCGAGGTCCTTGACAAAGTTGTCTCCGTCCGGCGGCGTCTTGCGCAGGAGCGCGCCCACGCGCTCACCGAGCGCGTCGAGGCCGGCGGACTTGTCCGCAAGCCGCGTACGCATCGTCGGCGCCAGCACGCCCTGCGCAGCCAGCTGCCGCAGCGTGTTTAGCATGATGGAGAACTGGCACAACACGTTGCGCCGCAAGGTCGGGTCCGTGAGCTGCAGCCGCAAAAGGCGGCTGCTGCTCAGGTACTTGGTCGGGAAGAAGGAGGCTGCCGCCGACTCGCCAGCACCGGGGCCCGCCGCCTCGTCCATGTCCATGGCGTCGCCGCTCGTCTTTCGCCGCTTGTTCGCGCGGCTCGCCGACGACTCGCGGTCCAGGTCTGCCTGAGAGAACGGGTTTGACTCGAAGGCCGTCAGGACCACGTTGGCTACGTCCGCGAAGGCTGCCCAGCGCTTCACGTCGGCGGCCGCGCCGCCGGGCCGGTCCACGCGTGTGGCAAAGAACCGCTGCAACTCCCAGAACCGGCTATACAGCGTATAGTTGACCGCCTGGCGGTCCGCGCCCGTGGCGCCCGCGGCTGCCGAGGCCACCGCTGCCGCCGTGGACCCGTCGGGCTGCGCCGCGTTGGCCTCATCGAAGTCCGCCTCGTCCTCGAAGTCCGTCACATTGTCCTCATTGTACGAACCCAGCAGGTTTACGCCGCTGCGCTCCGAGAGCGGGAAAGCGTATGCGAGGAACATCATCACGCGCCCACACAGCACCGTGTCGTGCGAGGCCGAGAGCCGCCGCAGCATGAAGTTGGCAATGCGCAGCATCGCCATCTTCGCCTTGGTTACTCTGCCGAACGGCATGATGCGCTTGCTTGTCAGCACGCGCAGCCGCGACTCCACCAGCTCCCACGCGGCGCCCATGCTCTGCACCGGTGACGTCTGGAAGAGGTCTTCCAACAGCAGAAGTGCCAGCTCCGTCTTGGCAAACTGCGTGCCTAGCGAGAGCAGCACAGCAGAGCTCACCAGCGCGTCCGCAGCCTCCATGCCATGCTTTCGGAGCAGGCTACGCCATGCGACAACAAGACGAGCAAGTCATTCGTCGTTCGGTTCCGTCAGTCACTCCGTCAGGAAATCAATCACCCACGACAACACGAGTCAAGCCGCTCTCAACTCACCTGCGCAGCGCGATGCTTAGCGCCACGGATACCTCCTCGGCGGCGTCCGCCTCCGACACACCAGCGCTCTGCACGAGCGCCGCCAGCGTCTCCTCGCAGGCGCGCACGAGCGGTGCCAGCGCCTCCGGCAGCGCCTCGCGGTCCTCGGGCTCGCCCGTGACGCCCTCGGGCGCGGCGCGACGCGCTAGCACCAGCTCTGCCTCGTGCGCCTTCTGGGCGTCCTCCTGCAGCGCCCCGCGGCACGCCTCGGCCGCCGACGCGAGGCTCGCGGCCCACGCGTCGAAGGTCTTGCTGCCCGGCATCCTGGCGCCCGCCGCGCCGCCCGCGCCAAGTCGGCGACCAGGGCTGGCTGGCTGGCTGGCTGGCTGGCTGGCCGGCCGGCCGGCCGCGAGGTTGCGCGCCGCGCGCGGTTGCCGCACCGAGCGCCGCCGCGGCCCCGCCGCGCCGCGCCGCGCTTTGATTTCAAAGTTTGCTCAGGCTGCCAAAACAACGTCGCCCATGGCTCGTGCACGACTTCGCTCTTGTCCATCATCATCCACATACATTCACACGCCGCATGAACGTTCGCGAGGTTCCACACGAACGATGACATCGTCCACCTTGCGGCGCTACAGCTCGGCGGCAGCTGGAATCTGCCTGCGTATCACCTGCCTACTCATCACCTGCCGGCTTGTACAAGATCGCTTCAAGCCAACACGAACAGAACCTCATTGTCAGTCTTTCTCAAACTTCAGGAACCAGTTTACATCGTGATTATTTATGTTGGCGGTGAGCTGAGTGGCAGGCCAGGAGTACTACGTGTTGGTCTATGTTGGCGGTGAGTGGCAGGCCAGGAGAAGTGCATCATCTCCGCTCAACCGGAGCCGCATCGTGCTGCGTGCGCGACGCGATGTAGGCGGCGACGAAGTCGTCGAGCACGACGGGCCACGAACTGGCGGCGGTGTCGTACTCGTGCAAAAAGGCAGGTCCACGACGGTCCGCAACGCGAATAAACTCGAGTGTCTGCATCCACAGGTCGCGGGAGATGCCGCGGAGGGGAGAGGCTTCCAGGAAGCGCAGCAGGTCGACTAGCAGCGGCTGCGCGACGGAGAAGCACGCGAGGAGCAGGGGCCAGAGACTGAGCGCGACCTCTTTACTCAGGCAGCGCTGGCCCGCCTCGCAGGCCCAGCCGTAAGCGAACTTGTACACATTTACATACTCCGGGTGCGAGGCGTCCAGGAGGGTACGCATCTCGTCGAGCTTGCCGGTCGCGCGCAGCTCGCCTAGCGAGCCAACGTTGAGCGCCTCAAGCCCCATGACGAGCTCTGAGCGCGAGAACACGCCCAGCTCGCGTGCGTGCATGGCCCACGAGAAGACGATCATGACGGGGTCCTCCGGGTGCACGCCGAGATCCTCGCAGAGACGCAGCACGCCGGCGGGCCCTACGCGGTCCGAGTCCGGGTCCTTGTACAGGTCAAAGGTGGCCTCGCGCCGCTCGTTACTGCTTCGCAGCTCGTTCGTCTGCCGCCGCCGCTTGTGGCAGAGCGGCGACGCGCGGAGCGGCGCGCTGTCGCCCGGTGCCACGCCCAGCAAACCGTTACCGACGACGCTGCTGCTGCCGCCGCCGCCGCCGCCTCTGCTGTGAGCGCTGCGGACGCCGCCAGCAATGTCCTCGCGCCGTAGTGCCTCTTTGGTCACCTCAAGGTCGCCTCCCTCCCGCGTGCCTATGATGTGCCCATCCTGCAAGTCCAGTAGCGCGCCGCGGGGGCACGCGGAGAGCGAGAGCGGCGTGGCGGCGCCGTCGCAGAAAATCTCGCTCGCCGCTCTCGCTCGCTTGGTCGACACGAAGGCCGCGGCCGCCTGCGCCGGCGACAGGCCACTACTGCGCACCGCAACCTCGTGGCCCTGCGCCGCCCTGTGCAGCAGCGCGAGTTGCTCGAGCGAGAGTTCTCGTCGTGCTCCCTCCCCTTGCGCTAGCAGCAGGCGCAGCCTGTTCAGCAGCAGGCTCTGCGCTTGCGTGGGGGACGATGCCGAGGCCGCGGCGGCCGCCTCGCTCTCCAACCCCAGCTTGCGCAGCGCCTCGCCCAGGTCTGCGACGCCCATCTCGTGCTTGCGCGCCATCCTCTTGGGCCTTCACGGAAGGCTGCGCCGCGCCGCCCGCGCCGCCCGCCTTGCTTCGCTTCGCTTCGCCCCGGGCAGCACGGCGAGACTCGCGCTGCGGCCGCCCCTCGCCGCCGCGCGCCCGGCCCTGCCGGCCTGCGCCGCCGCCGTTGCCGCCAAGTGGTTCTGGGCGCGGCGGCGGCCGGCGTCGTCAAGGTCGCCGCGCTCGGTCGCCGCCCTTGTCAACAAGAAGTAAATGCCAAGGCTTGCTTGGAGAACCTCTCAAAAATCAGGCTCTGGCACTGGCAGGCTCTGCACAGCACACCTCGCGCGCGCGACTCGACGCGACTTGGAGAGCGACCACGGCAAGCGCACGGCCCGGGAGCGCGCGAGACAACAAGTCGCGCGAGACAACAAATTGCGCACTCGACGGCGAGGGAGGTCCGCAAAGGCTCCAAGCAGGTCGTTGAGCGGAGCTGTGATCTGCGCAGCCTGAGAGGGATTCAATCAGCCTGAGAAGTGGGGCGGTAGCGTCGCGCCGCCGAGGCTGGTGAAGGGCGGCGAGAGGACCGATCGTGATCGCGGTCGTGATGATGGTTGCTGCCAGTCGCAGGACCCGCTGGAGGAATGCTTACTTGCCGTGTCGCGCCGCCAGGCCGGCGTGCAGAGGAAAAGCCGGGGGACGGAGTCGCTCCCCGTTCATTGGCAAGCTGCACACAAAGCCTTCGAGATCTCGCTCGCCGCAGCGCTCGCAACAAAAGAAGACTCTTCAACATCGCCGCTTTGCCAACCGGCCCCTCTCGAGTCCTTGCTAGTACCCATAAGTACAAGTGCGTCCGTCGCTGGGCCTCTCCCTCTCTTCTTTGACCGTGACAGTGCCAGTGAGATCACGAACGTCAAGGGAAAAGAGCCTCAACCTCGGATAGGCCGTTTGGTGGTTGTTGGCCGCGCAGCAAAGCTACTTGCGCGCGGGGCGCGGCGGCGGCGGCGGCGCGGCGGCGGCGGACGGCGGCGGCGGCAGCGGACGGCGACGGCGGCGGTGGCGGTGGCGGTGGCTACCGCGGCGCCGGCACCATGGCGCCTCCCCGCGCGCAGAAGGTGATGACGCAGCCGATCAACCTAATCTTCAGGTTCCTGCAGAACAAGGCGCGCGTCCAGGTGTGGCTCTTCGCGCAGGCCAACCTGCGCATCGAGGGCCGTATCATGGGCTTTGACGAGTTCATGAACCTGATGCTGGATGACGCTGAGGAGATCAACGTCAAGGCTAAGACGCGGCGGCCGCTGGGCCGGATCATGCTCAAGGGGGACAACGTCACGCTCATCATGGGCGTTAGCAAGGGTAAGGCAGCGGGTAGCGAGGAGGTGGCCAACACCTGATCCTCATTCGTAGTAAAAGTCTGCCTGTGCAGCTCGACAGCCCGGACAGACGCACAGCGGCGATGTCGCTTGCGTGCGGATCGTGGGTCGATCCGGCAAGCCGCGCGCCCCTCCCTCTCTGCGCGGTGTGTGATGCACCAGCCAGCCGCCTGGTATCCATTGATCCCAGGTGATCCCCTCTCCACTCTGAATGAGCTCGTGCATGTGTATCTGCGGTTTGGACTTGGCGCCCAGGGCAGTGGGACGGCCTCTCTTATACGTTTTCTCATTGACAAATGTGCTTTCTTTGCAGTAAAAAAGTCTCAGAGGCCAAAGATGCTGGCCATTTGCGCCTTCTGCTTCCTCTTCTTTTTGCGGGCCCGCGGCGCTGTGTTTGCACGTCCCTGGGCGATGAGCTGCTGGCGGCCCTGCGCGAGCCAGCGGCGCATGATCGCCACAGAGGCATCGCTGAGCTGGAGGCGCTGGCCCGCGAACGCGCTCGCATTGTCGAAGCGGTCGTCATCCTCGTCGTCGTCGCTGACCTCGGCGTCGCGAATGCCGAGCGAGACACCACGGCGGCGCGCCGACTCCTGCGCCTTGTGTAGCCAATGCATCATGATTGCGCGCGAGGCCGCGGAGAGCACGACAGGCCCAAAGATGGCGGCCTCCGCAGCAGGCCCTTCTCCGGCCCCGCCCGCCGAAGACACGCCGCGCGCACGGGCGCCGCCGCCGCCGCCGCCGCCGCCACGGGCGCCACCGCTGCCCCAAGCGCCAGGAGCAAAGCCCGCGCCGCCTCCGGCCACCTCCTCGCGGTGGCGCTGCACGCATGCGAGGCAGAGGGTGCGCATTCGGGCGTGCTTCTGAAAGAAATTCTTCCAGGCGACCTGGTCGAACTCCTCGCTTGGGTACTGAGCCTCAAAGGCGTCACCAAGCTCGTCAATAGGGGTGAGCAGCTCCACCTGCAGCTGCTTGCGGCTCAGGCACTGCTCGCACTCCACCTTGCGCGCGCGATTGAGGAGCGGCTGCACGGCGGCACGCAGCGAGCGCAGGCGGCGCGCGCGCGCCAGCCAGAGGCGAATGATGTTGCGCGAGGCGCTGGTGAGCGTAACCGGACCGAACTTGGGGCGGCCGTCGTCGTCCTCGTCGTCCGAAGACACGTCCGGATTGACGCTGCCGAGAATCTTCTGCAGCTGTGCCGTCAGGTACGGCCGCGAACGGCGCAACGTGCGCGGGGTCAAGATGTTGGGCAGCTGCGCCACAAGCCAGGGCCGGTTGTAGTCCAGGAACTTGTGCCGGAAGGTCTCGCTCGTGATCTTCTGGTTCATGAGGTAGGCCTCATGCGAGGCACCCTTGATCTTGTCCAGCTCGTCCCACCGCGGCGCGCCGCCGTCGTCGTCGTCCAGCGCCGTGTGCCACGCCGTGTCCTCGTGGCGCAGCCGCCAGAGCCCAACCTTGTCCGCAAGCTTGACGGCGCCGCGCCGCACGAGCTTGCAGTCGAAAATGACAAAGGGTACGATCATGAGCAGTGCCGGGTCGCCAAATGCGTTGTAATCCGCGCGCAGCATCATCTCGATGCCGAGCACCAAAATCATAATGCCCGAGGCGTACGCCGTGCAGATCATGTAGTACTGACTGCTGAAGCAGAGCTGGTCCACCGTCCGCATCGTCTCGTCGATGCACTCGTCCAGGTTGTCCTCGAAGCCCTTCCAGCGGTGCTCGCGCTGGATGAAGCGGTATCGCGTGTACGTCAGGTAGTCGTAGATCTTCCACCCGTGGAAGAGCTCCTGCGACTGCAGGATGAAGACGTCCGAGACCGTCTGCGCGCCGATCAGAATGATGGCGAACCAAAGGTAGTACTCCATATCCTGATTCCGGATGCCGTACAGATCCGGCAGGCCGATCTGATCGCGAAAGACCATGAGCAGCACAATGATGAACGGTTGGAAGTAGAGCGCCAGCACCTCGGTTGAGAAACCCATGTACGCCGTCAAGATGGGCTCCACCGTCTCGCTTGTCTCAAACTGCTTTTCCACCTCTCGCTTCGCGTCCGGGCGCGGTCCAAGGCCCTTGTTCAGCGCCTTCTCCATGTCTTCCACCAGCTGCTTCTTGGCGGCGATCGAGTCCAGCTGCGCGATCTGCTCGTCCACGCTGGGGCCCCGCGTCACATGGCGCTTCACGAAGTCCTTCACCTCCAAGGCGCGCTGACGCAGAATCGAGAAGATGCGCTCTTTTCCGGGCGCCCAGAACACGCGCGTGATGATCATGAGTCCATACGAGATCACGTAGGCGACGACCATGTCCAAGAAGTTGTTTGCACCAAAGGTCACCAGGCTGAACACCATGCCAAAGGCCACGTTGTGCGGGCAGACGAGGAGCGTCTCGACGAGAAGGTGTTCCATCACGAAATCGTGCATGATCTCCACCAGCTTCATGAGCAGGATGAAGGACCACAGGAACTGGCCGAAGTTGTTCCAGTACGAGAACTCGATCATGAACAGCAAAAACACCGCTTGCACCAATGTCGTGCCCACCATGGTGCTCCGCTTCCAAAGCGTCGGCCGCCACGTGCTGCGGTCTCGTGAGTGGTGGTCATGCTGGTCCTCGTAGCCCTGCTCCTCGATGGACACCTTGCGCGGAACGAAGGCTCGCACGCTCAGGAGCAAGACATAGAAAGCCACGAGGACAAAGGCTAGGCCCATGCGGCCGGACCGAGTCCCAGCCACCTCGTCCGGCAGGGCAGAATCCTCCATGTAGTGCTTCGGCCAGGACTCCAGAAAGTAGGGCTCCGCCAGGTACTCCTCTTCGGCGGCGGCCGTTGCCTCTGCCAGCTGCACAGCTGTCATCGAGTCCGCGCCGGCAATCTCCATGGGCCACAGTTGCAGTGAGATCGTGCGCAACGCCTCGCGACCCTCGATCAGGATCCAACATAAGGCGAGAATGCTGCTCAGGGGCAGTAGCGCCAGACTCACCCCGACCACCGGGCCCGGCGTTGTCAGAGCCATATACGAGAAGAACCTGAACTTGGGCGGCCGCTGCAGATGAGTCGTTACTCGGTTGATGGCCCAAAACATCGCGGCGATCATCACGGTGAAGACGCCGATCGCCACGAAGAGATTGATGAAGACAATGCGCTGAAACGCAAAGTTGACAATCAGATCGTAGTAGCCCAGTGCGCGGAGCTCCAAGTTCAGGGTGTAATCGGTGCGGTTCTCGTCGTAGTCGTAGTCGTCTAGAACCAGCGCGAGTGTGATAATACGCTTCAAGTTCACATCCACCTGGTAGTAGTGCACCTGGAGCGTGACAGACCGCGGAAAGCACTGCCGCCCGCACTCGGTTGACATGAGGTCTGCCGCGTCGCGGTTTACCTCCAGCGGGATGAGCCAGTCCGACGAGCCGGCGGTCACAAAATCGTCCACGAAGGCACCACCCCGCAGAAAGTCCTCCACCGTCATGGGCTCCCAGGCAATTTCCAGCAACGTGGTCCCGGAGGCCACCTCGAACCAGCGAGGCGTCAGGTCCCGGGACGTAAGATCCTCCTCGAAGTGGCACGTCACCTCGCGCGTGCAGTAGTCCGCGATCGGGTCGCCCTGCAAGAAATCGTACGGATCCACTACGCGCACGTCGTCATAGTCCACCAGCGGCGCGTACGAGTACCGCTCCCACTCGGTCGGTAGACGCGCCCCGTCGTCGTCAAAGAGCGGGAGCTCGCACTCCGAGGACTCCATGAGGTCCCACATTGTCACGTAGGAGTCAAAGCCCTCGCAGCTGGAGAAGAATGGCAGGTACGGGAGCACGATCTTCTCCAGCGAGAAACTCAGATCTTCATCGCTCACCGACAGGTCCATCTCATGGAAGATCTCGCGGTACTTGACAATGAGGTCGCGCACCGTTGTCGGCACAGAGTCAGGCGGGTTCCACCACTGCTGGTCTGTCGCAACCGATTCGTAGTCGTCCAGCACGTGCGGTGCCGAGCCATCCTCGGATCCATTGAAGGACACCAGCACGCGTCCACGCGTCGTGTCCTCGTACCTCGGCGGCAGGTTCAATGGAGGCGACACGGAGGTGAGCGTGTCGCGACGGAAGATGCTCGCAAACACAAAGTCCTGCGTCACCTCGCTCTCCGCTGCACTCACCACCGCGCTCAGGCGCCGCCGTGCGATGGTGTCCGACTCGATGTGCCGTGTCGAGTTGGCGCGCGCCGGCCCTGAGGTCACCACCGTCGCGGAGCCCTCGAAGAGCGGGCTCATAGCGCTGTACATGCCGTGCAGGATATGCACTTCGACACGGAAGATGACATCCTCCAGCGCCACGAGCGAGAGCGAAAAGATCGCGTTCTTGGCCACATCTCCGCTCTCGAACCACGGACTCAGGTCAATGGGTCTGTGGCACGGGTACACCTCGAGCTCGTCGCCAATCGAGCAGCCAGCCGAATTCTCGCAATCCGCCTGCGAGACAACCGTGCGCCGGACGCGGCTCTCGCTGCACCGCTGCTCCTCGCACGTCGAATTGGCGACAAAGATGGCCAGTCGGTAGTGCACGCCATAGGTGAGGTCATCTGGCAGGTGCGAGAGGTCGAAGCGGATCGACGCCTTGTGCAGCGTCTGCAGCATGAACCAGCCGCGCTCGCTGTCCCGAGTACCCTCCTCCAGCTCTTGCCGCTCGATGCGAACCGCCAGCTCGTCCCAGGTCGCCAGCTCGTCGGACCGCGCCGTCCACCAAGAGGACCCCATCTCCGCCTTCAGCGCGTCGTACTCCGCTCGGGAGCTCGGGAGCGCCACCGTCGTGGCGTTGCCAACGTATGCCAGCGCGCGCTCCGTCTGCGGCCACGCCGTTGAGAAGCCCTGATTGAGCGGGTGCAGGTTCACCGCCTCACCCGTGCAATCCGCGTGCTCAGCTTCCACGCGCAGCACGTCCACTGCACTTGTTTGCGCTTCTGAAAGGTCCGTGGTGCCCGTCCAAAACGCCATGGGGGCGCTCGTCTCGCCAAAGAAGACTCCATCGTTCGACGCCGCCACGCTCACAAATTTCACCTCACTGGCAGCTGAGATGTCTGGGGTGTTGGCTGCAAGCGTCGCTCGGTCCGGCAGGCGACATCGCATGCGCGTCGGGCTTTCGTACACCGCCGGCACGTACAGCGGCGTGCCCGCCATGAGCGGGGCGTCGCGCGACGGCAGACCATTTGCCATGGCGGCGCTCGCATCTGCACTCGTGTGATCGATCACCGTAAAGCGGCACACCGACGTCGGCACGTTGAAGAAGTTGCGCCCAATCACCGTGAGTAGTGTGCCGCCAATGGCCGGCGCCTGCGGCGGGCAGATGCGCTCCACATGCACGCTGTCGTTGCGCCACGTCGGAGACGACTCGCTCTCGTCGACCACCAGGATGCGCTGCACGACCTCCACCTCGGCTTCCACCTGGCCTGAGAGCGACGACCCGACCGTCGAGTCGAAGGAAATGGTCGAACCGTCGCTTCCCGTGTAAGTGAAGGCCGGCAAGTAGATCTTGTCCTGCGTGTACCAGCCCCACGTGCCGTGCGACCGCGTCCCGAGCTCCTTGTCGCACACATCAACGCCGGCAATCTCGCACGCTGCCAGCTCTGAGGATCCGGACGTGGACGTCGTGCCCCGTGGGCATCGGTTGCGCATGCCGGCGGCCGATGCAGACCCAGGCGGGCAGTAGTAGCCGGCCATACACTTGTTACGCTCACGCAAGTAGCCCTTGGTGCCACGCTCGCAGAAGCTGCCAGCTGGGCACATGTTCGCGAAGACGTCCTCCGGCATCGTCGCGTCGTCCGTGTAGTAGCCGGCGGGGACCTGGTGCTTGAACTGCGTCGAAGAGTCCGTGCCTTGCGGGCACACGTGGCCGGAGGGGCATGCGGTGCTCGCGGTCAGGTTCGACATGGCCTCCACGCCGCACACGCGGGAGCTCGGGCACGGCTCGCACAGCGAGATGTCCGTCGCGCCGCGGTGCTGGTTCCACGTACCCATCGGGCACAACTTGCAGGTTACGTCGTCCGCCAGCGACCGGTATGTGCCTGAATCGCAGATCGTTGGCTCGTATGTGCCATAGCCCTGGCACGTGAAGCCCGCCGGACACACGCGACAGACCGTACTTGAATTCTGCGGCGTATACGTGCCGGGAAAGCACAGCGTCGGCGCGATGGACCCGGTGTTGGTCGACATGGTGCCAATCGGCGCGTGCGTGGGGTAATCGGACCCGGGCGGGCAGTAGTGCCCGCGATGGCACGCCCCCGTCCCACCAGGCGTCGAGCTCGCCCACTCGCAGTAGGCGCCCTCCGTGCACGTTTGGGGCGCCTCCGCGCCCTCTGGCGCGTCCGGGACCCAGTCGATGGTCGTGTTGTGCGCCACGCCGCCCAGGCAAAAGGTCCCCGGTGCACACGGGAGCGGCCGCAGCGGCGCCAGCAACACCTGCATGTATGTGGGTGCCAGCGTGCTTGCGAGCTGGTCAAGGAGCTCCGCGCGTGCCAGCGTCAGGTTGTGCTCCAGGCAGTCTGTGTCCTCCTGTGGCGCGAGCGGCAGGCCGTCCTCCGTTGCCGGGTACGGCATGCACGCCACATCGGCCGCGTCCACGTGGTCGGGCCGAATCAACGTCAGTGTGCCTTCCTCGCAGTAGTACCCTGCCGGACACTGGATGATGGCGGTCGAGAGCGCCTCGGTGTAGCACACGAAGCCGGCGGGGCAGATCTCGGGCTCTTCAAGGCCCCAACCGGGGCAGACGTGGCCCATTGGGCACGCCGTGCAGTTCGACTGGCCCTCGAAGCGATTATACGTGCCAGGGAAGCAGTCCACCGGAACCAGATTGCCCACGCCGGGGCAGTGCGATCCTGGCGGGCACGGGATTGCCTCCAGGGCGCCATCGCCCGTGGGGCAGTAATGACCGGTCGGACACGCGCCAGCGCCCTCCGGCGTTGATGACCCGGGTGGGCAGAAGAAACCATCATAGCAACGCTGCGGCGTGGAGAAGTTCGCCTCCTGCAGAGTACCGCTCGCGACGCCCGACCGGCAGAACGTGCCGGCCGGGCAAGGCAGCGGCACCTCGGCGATGGGGGCGAGCAGCCCTGGCGCCGCGTCCAAGAAGTCCTGCGTGGCTGCAGCCGGGTGGCCCCGCGAGCCAAAGCCCGTTGCTGGCGCCGTTCGCCGCGTGCGCGCCCAGTCCAGGACCGAGGACGACCACATGAAGCTCAGGACACCGCGTAGCGCGCTGCGGCTCCACAGGTCCTCCGCCAGCCCCACGAAGTACGGCCGCACGGGCGTCGGCCCGTCCATCTTCGCCGAGTCCTGGAAAGCCGTCAGCATTGCTGTCTTGGTCCCGGCCTCGCAGAAGTGACCTGGTGGGCAGGCGTCCCGCGGGGCGCGCAGACCGGCCTCGTCGCACACGAAGCCCGGGAGGCAGGCCACCGGCTTTGCCAGGCCAAAGTCCGGACAAAAGTAGCCCACCGGGCAGGAAACGCACGCGCGCTGCCCGCTGCGCGGCTGGAAGCTCCCCGGCTCGCACAGCGTGAAGTTGGCCGCGCCGTGCCGCGGCACGTGAGTCCCGTTTGGCGCCGCGACGAGGCGGGCCTCACTGCTGAAGGAGCCCGCCAGCGCCTCTCGCAGCACGGCCAAGTGCGCCACGGATGAGGTCGCGTCCTGCCCGTTGATCGTCACGCGAACGTCAAGCAGCGTCGGGTCTCGTTCCGAAAGCAACGGCAGGGTGCAGGACAGCACACGGGGCGAGATGTACAGCGCCGGCACGACGTAGGTACCTCTTGCAAACCAGCATGCAAGCGTTGTCTCGTTGCGAAAGTGCCGCCCGCGCACCAGAATCGGGATGCCGCCTTGGCTCAGCGCCTGCGGTGGCACGACGCTGTCCACACTCGGGTCGGCGTAGTACACGAAGCGCTCCGGCGCCATCACATAATCCACGCCGTTGTTGCTTACCTCCACGGTCACGCCCTGCCGCAGCGCCAAGCCAGACCTCGCCGGCGGCGTCGAGCAGAGCACCTTGCTCGTGCTCAAGAAGCGCGCAGCGCGCTCCACGGCGCCATCGAAGCGGCACCGCAGTGTGCTTGACTCCACGAAGCCAACGCCGTGCACCGAAATAACCGTACCGCCGGTCTGGGCCGGACCACTCCGGGGCGAGACATCCACGAGGACCAGGTCGTCGTCCTCATACGAGAAGAAAACCGCTGAGCCAGTGCTAAAGTCGGATCCGCCGTTCTGAGACACTTGCACCGCGACGCGCGCCGCGCCGGCCCGGCCCGTTGTCTCGCACGAAACGATCGAGAGATCGGCGTCGACGCCCAGATCTGTACGTCCCTCGCGACGGAGCACCACCGTGCCTGGTGTGGACGGACCGTCTCCGATCTTGCAGCGCACCTCGTCTGCGTGCAGGAGATGCCGCACTGCAACATGCACAGACGTACCGCCCGAGCGCGGGCCGAACGACGGGTACACAGCATGCACGGTGGGCTCGCGCGTGTATGTGAAGCGAACCTCGTGGTGAGCAAAGGCGCCGGGCCCGTGTTCCCCCGCGAAACCTATCTCCACTGACACGGCGGCAGCCGCTGCCGTGGCGGTTGGGTACGGCGGGCTCAGGCAGCGGAGCAAGGTGCTGTTGACGAGCTCCACGATTGGCGTTTCCACGGCGCCAAACTTGCACAGCGGCTGCTGGCCCTCGTGCGACACCAAGTCAAGGCCATGGACATCCACCCAAGTGCCGCCGGCCACCGGTCCGTTCGCCGGCACCACCTGGTACACCTGCGGCGCATTTGCGTAGGTAAAGACGAGCCCACTGTCCGAGAAGTCCACGCCGTTGTTCGTCACCTCCACAGTCACAGAGCCAACTGCGTGCCTGGGCGCGAGGCAGCGCACCAACTTGCTGTGGACGAAATGCGCCGTCGTCACCGCCCCGTCCGCCGCCGAACCAAACCTGCACGAAAGCGCTTGCGTGCTGATAAAGTGTCGCCCGACCACTGAGACTTCCACGTCGCCTTGCGTGTAGCCTGTCGACGGCTCCAAGCGTAGCAATGTCGGCCGAGGCGCGTGCCGCAGCCGATACAGGGGCGCGAGCATGACCTCACCATGGTTGCCTTCGATGCGCAACTGCGGCACGGCTCCCTCGCTGTCTTGGCCCACCAGGCACTGGAGATGCACCGACGAGCCTTCGCGAGTCACCACAGTGCAGTCGGAGGCTCTCGTACTGCCGCCTCCCGTAATGCGAAATCGCACGAGGGCCTCGTCCACCGCCTCCATGTTGACATCCACCTCGGTCCCGCCGGTGAGGTCTCCGAGCTCCGGTAGCACGCGAGCAACGCGGGGCAAGCTCATGTAGTTGAAGTTAAGGCCCGTGCTCGAGAAGTGTAGGCCGCCGTCCAAAGAGAGGGCGACCTCAACCGGGCCTGCAACGTGACCCAGACTGGGCGGCACATCGCACCAGATCGCGCCCGCGGCCACATCGAGGGTTGCACGCGAGGCGATGCTGCCCACGCGGCACGCCACGCGCAGCGCCGCACCCTGCAGGGTGGGCAGGGCCGCATCTGCGAGCGTGAGCAACGTTCTCAGGCCGCCCTCGACGGAGCCACCGGCAGGTAGAAGGCCGCCTTGCAGGTCGACGCGCCACCAACGCGCGAGATCCAACGCGTTCGACTCCTCTTGCCCATTGTTCGTCACGCGCACCTGCGTTGCCGAGACACGCGGCCCGGCCGCTGGCACGGCGCACTCCACAAGCTCGCTGCTCAGGATGACCGCCTGTGAGCTTGACAAGGCGCCGTCATCGTCCGAGAAGAGGCATCGCAGCGTGCCGGCCTCCTGGCGAAAGTGCTGGCCGTGCAGCTGGATCATCACGCCGCCGTCCACATGCGCCGCCTCGGGTGCTACCTCCAAGACCAATGGGTCTCTTGCATAGCTGAAGCGCACACTCGCGGGGAGACCAAGGCCTGCGATCGTAACGAGGGCGAAGGAAACTTGCGACGACGGCCGCGCGGGCGTTGCGCACTCGAGGAGATTTGAATGCACGACCTCGGCAGAGGTCACCACCGCCACCTTGGAATCTCCGTTCATGTAGAACTCGCAGGACGTCGGGGCTTCAAAATGGCGCCCGCTCACGCGGAGAAGCGTGCCGCCGTGCACGCTACCAAAGCGCGGCTCTACGGCCACGACGCGAGCCGAAGGCACGATCGTAAGCTTGACGGTGTCCGCATATGTGTCGTACTCGAAGCCGTTGGCCGCGCTCAGCTCCACGGCGACCATTTCCTCTTCGGTGGCTCCCGCCGCAAGGAGGCCCGCGGGGGCGTAGCAGGTCGCCTCGGTTTCTGAAATCACCGTTGCCGGGACCTGAATATCCCCGCCAAAGCGGCAGAAGACCTCCAAGTCGGCGGCGGCCTCCTCCCACGGGAAGCTGGTGCCCCGCAGCGTCACGAGCGCCCCACCACTTGCCAGAACGCGCCCCGGAGATACCGAATGCACCCTCGGAAGTACTTCAAAGGCAAAGGCCAGGTCCGATAGGACCGTGCTCTCCGACACGGATACTGTTTGCCCCTCGTGCAGGACATGCACAGCAGTGGTGCGCGGGCCCTCCGCTTCCAAGGAAGGCGAGATGCACTCCAGCAGCGATGCGCTACGGCGTCGCGCAGGCACGGGCGCCGCCTCGCCCATCACGCAGCTGTATGCGCCGGAAGCAAGAAAGCCGTGGCCGCGCACAGAAATGAGCGTGCCACCGCGCACGTCGCCTCGCATCGGGCTGATGGAGCGCACTACAGCGCGCTGAACGGCGTCGAACCGCTTCTCGTTCATTGTCCAGCGCACCAGGTCGTCATCGCTACTCAGTGCCAGCCACAGTGTGCGGTTTGTTACAAAGCGCCCGCTTGCCGCGTCCTTGGCGCCAACGTCTGGCGTCGTACAAATCACGAGCGTGCCCTGCTCGCCGTCGTCCTCGAAATAATCCGGCGCAACCTCGAGCAGTTGCCTCGGCACGCCGAGATGCGCCGCCGGGCTGTCGTCGACAACCCAAGAGAACCTGCAGGCGAGCGACTCACGCAGCTCCGATGGCACGATGCGGTCCAGCGACAGGCGGACTTGCGTGCCGCCGCGGAGACTGCCGGTCGCCGGCGAGGCGGTCTCAATGCGCCAAGGGGCATAGACGTCGAGCGCGAGGCCTGCTGCCGGGATGGATACCACGTTCGCGCTGGCTGCTGTTGAGGACCGCAGGGCCACGCTGACACGCGTGGCCTCCACGGCGTCCGTGGCCACGGGCACGCCCAGCGGTAGTGCGCACGAGATGACGCCGTGGCCGTCCGTGGCGAGGTCAAGCGCCGCGGGTGATTCGGCCCGCCAGAAGGGCTCCTCCGCCGTAAACTCGCAGAGGAGAGCGAAGCGGTAATCCTCGAGGCCGGCGAGGTCCTCGGACGGAACCACGGTCAGCTGTACATGGCTCGCGCTGGCAGCGCTCGTGGCCACAACGCGCTCCGGCGTGAGGCTGTGAAGCTGCAGCGGACCAAGCACGCGCAGATTGGCGTAGGCCTGAACGTCCTCAGCCCCGGGTGTGTTGCTCACACGCACCAGGTAGGCACGATCGGCGCGGAGGCCAGTGGGAAGCTGGCACCGGGCGCGGTGTCTGGAGAGCACCGCGGCTGTCGTCCGCGAGCTGGCCGTGGCGAGCGGCTCCATTGGGTCTTCAAAGGAGCACTCCACGTGCTGGCCCGCCGTGTCATGACCGGCCGCGAAGTCATCGCCAAGCACCTCGATCCAGTCGCCTGGAAAGGCGCTCGCTGGCTGCAGGCCACGCACGCTCGGTACCGCCAGGAAGCTGAAGGCTGCCCCGCGCGACGCCTCGGACCACTGTGCTCCGCCGTTGCGCGAGATCACCACCTGCGCATGCAAACGCGCAGTGTCTGAGTCGACTTGCACCGCGGGCGTGGTGCAGAAGAGTGCGCCGTCCGCCTCTCGGCGTGAGAGGATGCCGCGCACGAATGGCTGCGCGCCAGGGTCGAGTGCACGAACAAAGGCGCAGTCTGTCACGTCCTGCGGGTTGCGCACGCCCAGCAGCTCCACCTGCTCGGCGCCGCGTGCGGAGCCCGCCTTCGGCTTGGCCTCGATTGCCCAGGCCTCTGCGTCGTCCGCGAACCTTGCCACGTACCTGAAGCTGCCTTCTGTGGTCGCGAGCGCGTAGGTCGGTCCGCCGACCCACGCGATCCCGAAGTCGACAACGCCCTCGCGCGCGACTGCCGGCGCGATGCACGCAATGCGGCGCAGACCTGCCTCGATGCTCTGGACGACGGGAGCTGCGTCTACGATATCATGGCCAAAGCGGCACGTGAGAGCCGGCAGGTTCTCCTCCGTGTCCGCCCACAGGAACGCGACTTCGACACGTGTGCCACCAGAGACGGGGCCTCGCACCGGGTTCACCTGGATCACCTCGAGAGGCTCGCGGACAGGAACGCTCAGGCAGCTCCGGTCGGCGCCTCCGTTGTTGGAGAGGCAGATCTCGACGCCGCGCAGCACGTCCCAGAGCCCGTCACCAGCCGCCGGCGGCGGCCACTCGCAGGCGAGCTCGCCGTCACCCTCGACGTGCGCCGCGACGCGGGCGAGCTCGCGCGAACCCGCGGCCGTTTGCCCGAAGAATATGCAAACTAGGGTATCCAGCGCGTGAAAGCCCTCTCCGCGGATGCGGAAGCGTGTGGGCGTGTCGACGAAGCGCGCGACGGCCACCGGCTCCACCGCGTCGGGCGCCAGCAGCAGCGGCGCGTGGTAGTCGAAGCGGGCGTGATGGAGTACAATGCCTGAGTCGGCCTCCTCCAGTCGAACGAGGACGCCCGCGCCCTCGCTGCCCGCGGGAGCGAGACAGGCAAAGGCGCTGGCGTCCTCTCGCCACCGTGCTTCGGCGCTCGTTGCATCGGTGTCCTCGAAGCGGCACACGAGGGAGGCTCCCGTCGCGGCGGCCTCGAGCCCGCGAAAATGCAGCGCCGTGCTCCCGGTCGCCGGCCCCCTTCGTGGCCACATCTCAACTCCGGCCGGCTGGGCCGCGAATTCGAAGATGTGCTCCGGCGCCTGCTCATAATCTTCGCCATTGAGCGTAAGAGCGATCGGGACCTGCAGAACGGCGCCCATGGACGTGGACCAAGTTGGGCTCACACAGGCGACCTGCAGGGTTCCATAGCCGTCGCGAGCAGCTTCCGCACCGGGCTCGCTGCTGAGCAGACGGCCCGGCACGGAGCGCGCCGAGCCAAAGCGGCAGCGTACCTTCTCCGGGGCGCCCGCAAGGTCGGTGATGAGCCGCAAGCGCACCTCCGTGCCGCCATGCAGAGGCCCACGCGCTGGACTGGGCGCGCCCGCGCCCGTTGCGTGGTATACAGCGAAGGGCAGGCTTGTGTCGCCTTCCATGTCCTGCAGTCGAACGCCACCCACGTGCACGGCAACCGCGACGGGCGCGCCGGTCGTGCGCAGCGGGGGCACCACGCACTCGAGCTCCGAGGCGGATCGCACGCTGGCAATGGCCCCCGCCTGACCGCTGTTGAAATCGCACCGAAGCTGCATCTGCGGCCGGAAACCGTGACCCCGAATGCGCAGGCGTGTGCCGCCTCGCGCTGGACCCGAGGCGGGCGTCAGTCCCACTAGGCGCGGCGCTGCAGTGTAGGTAAAGTGGAGTGCGTGAAAGCTCACGTCTGCGCCACCGTTGGTCGAGAGCACAACGTCGACGTCGCCCGTTGCCAGGTCGGCCGCGGCCGGCGTCTCGCACTCAACTATCGTTGGCTCGTGCTCCACCACGACGCCCGTCACGGAGCCGGCACCAAATCTGCACAGGACCGACGCGTTCATCGGGAGAGGCACGGCAACTTCGATACGGACTTGTGTGCCGCCCACCGCGGTGCCCTCGCGCGGCGCCATGGCAACCAGTTGTGGTGGGTCCTGATAGGTGAAGTTGGCGACCTCGTAAAAGCGCTGGCCGCCCACGGAGAGGCTCAGCTGCACGATGGAGACGTCCGTAGCTGTCTGCGCCTTGACGGGGGCGATGCAGCGGAAGGCGGTCTCGTTGAGTACGGTCGCCTTGACGATACCCGCAGCGCCGAAGCGGCACTGCAGGTCGACGAGCGCGGTATCGCCAAAAGCGTGGCCCATCAGCACCACCGCTGTCCCGCCGCGAAAGGGTGCAGACAGTGGCCACACACGGTCCACTTGGAGTGCGTCAATCACGCGGAAGCGGAGTGTATCCTCCGCATAGCGTTGTGCGAGGGCGCTGCCCTGCAGCTCCACGCGCACTGCATGCGTTCCTTGCTCGAGCTCCTCAGGCGCCGTGCAAGTCAGGAGCGAGCCGGAGACCCACCTGGCAGGTGAGCTCACCTCAGCTCCGCTGGCAGCAGCAGCGAAGACGCAAACGTAACCATGGATGGCATCAGCCCTGGGCCGCACGAAGCCCTCGCCGGAGAGCTGGAGCTCGGACGTGCCGCGCCTTCCGGCGCGCGGCCACACACTCGCCACGAAGGTATGCGGGTGGTATGCAAAAGGGAAGGCGTCGAGGATCTGGTCGTCACGCACCACGACGCGCACGACGAGATCGTCGGTTGCGCTGGCCCCAAGCGCAGCCTGCGACGGCACCGTGCACGCCCAGGCGCCACTGTCGGAGGGCTGCGCGGGCACCGCGAGGGACGTGGAGCCCCCCACAAACTCGCAGCGCAGCCGCTGGAGCTGCTCCGCGTGCGCCGCCTTGACCTCCTCGTCGTCCTCGGCGATCGAGGTCCACGCAAGCTCGAAGCCAATCGTCGCCCCTCCCTGTGCAGGGCTGGAGCGCGGTCCAAAGCGGGCGACTGCGACGGGCGGGCTATAGACGAAGGAGCCCACCTTGATCACGTCTGCACCGTTCATGGAGACGCTGAGCTGCACACGGCCGGTTGTGGCGACGCGGGGCGCAACACATTCGAGCAGGTTCTTGGTGCGCCAGGTCGCTGGCGTGGCGATGAATCCAAACTCGCAGCGCGTCACCGGCGAACGCGGAAAGTTGGTGCCACGAATGGTCACCAGCGTACCGCCGAGCGTCGAGCCGAAGCCCGGCGCGTGGTCCAGGATTGTGGGAGGTGCGTGAAACGCAAAGGGCCAAGGCAGAGGTTCCGAGTAGTCCACACCGTTGCGGGCGACGCTCACGAGCGCTTGGCCAGGCGCGGCCACTCGAGGAGTCCTGCACAACACCTGGGACGGAGACACGTAGCTGCCGGCCACCGTGTATCCATCTCCATTCGAAAAGGCAAAGAGGCAATAGAGCAGGTCGCCGTGCGCGAATTGCTGGCCGGTAAGAATCACGTCAGTGCCGCCGCCCACGGAGCCGAGCGCCGGTGCCAGACCGTCCAGCGCCAGAGGCTGCTCGTAGGTGAAGCTCGCCGCCCCAGCAAATCGGCGGCCGCCATCCCTGCTTACTGCCACCAGCTGGGTCTTGCCCTCGAGGGTGGGGTCCACGGGCGGTGTGGCACAAATGATCTCCTGCGCAGAGAGGACAGTCGCAAGAACTGGCACGCCCCGCAGACCAAACTTGCAGTAGATCTCGGCCGCTCTTCCGCGCTCTGCCTCGCCAGCGGCCAGAAAGCTGCCGAGAAGCCTGACCGGCGTGGCGCCCGAGGATGGGCCACTCGTCGGTTCGATGCGAGCGACCACGGCGTCCGCGATCACCTCGAAGAGAACATCTTCCGTGGTGACGCCGGCGCTGCCCTCGAGCGAGAGCTGCACGCTCGCGCCAAGACCCGGGCCAAGGGCCTGCGCCGTCCACCTCGGAGTAGCGCATGAGAGCGTAGATGCGTTCGCGGCCGTGGCGAGCGTGCGGAGAACCTCAGCTCGCGCGGAGGTCCATACGCACTGAAGTCGGTCCGTGACATCGAAGCTTGCGCCATGCACCTGCACCATATCGCCACCAGCCGCCGCAGCGCTTGCTGGGGTCGCCGCAAAGATGCGGAGCGGAGCAACAGCCCGGATTTGGACCTTGGCTCCGAGGTCTGAAGCGAGCGCCTCCACCTGGACGCCGCTCGGCCCCACGAGCGACACGTCGTACACGCCGGGCGTTTGGATATGGTCCAGAGAGCACGTCAGCTCCGTCGATGAAACGAAGCTGGCGAGGCCCTGTTTCTGGGACCCATCCTCGCGTCCATCCACGATACAGGAGTAGGACTGGTTCGCAAAGAAGCCCAGGCCACCGAAGCGCACGGCCTCGGACGAACCCACCTGCAGCGTAAGTTCGAGCGGCGCGGCGTCCGTAACGATGGGTGCGACGGCGACGCGGATGCCATCAGCGACTCGCCGCAGCTTCCGTGCCGGAAATCGATCCGCAAAGTCCACAGACACCCGCGCCTCGCCCCCTTCACTCAGCGCCGGACCCCGCCATGGGCCATAACACCTCACGATGCCCCTCATCGCATCAGGAAGAGCCTCCAGGTCCATCACCGTGTCATGCAAGAGGAGGCGACAGGCTGGCTCCGCGTTGGCCCCGAGGAGGGAGACCTCGATTTCAACGTGCACGATCCCAGTCTTTCGTGAGACGAGGAGCTCGTCTTGGCGAATGTGCGCTACACTCGGTGCATCGACCACTCGTAGACGCTGGGAGACATCGACGAAGTCCTGACCATTCAGCGAGATGGCGAGAACGAGGTCCCCGCCGGCCGTGGTTCCCCGCGGGATCTCCGGCACGCGGCAGCGCACCGAGGTGGCGCTCTCAAACGTAGCCACGACGGTGCGCGCTGCAACCTGCGGCCCTGAAATCCGGCACGAAAGCGTGGAGAGAGGCTGAAAGCCGGTCCCGGAGACCACCACGTCGGTGGGCTCCATGCCGGTAATCTCGAATGGCGTGGCGAGGCCGATGCGTGGCGAGCTGAAGACGCGGAGGCGGCCCGCAAGGAGCTCGCGGCCGGTCTCGATTTGGCGCAGCGTCACGGTGATCTCGTCGAAAGCAGCCTCGTGGACGGTCGTCGCTGCGGGCACTGCGCACCGCAGCGTGGTCATGGAGATGCGCTCGGCGGCAATCTTGCGTGCCGCGCGTCCAGAGTACGCACACTCGTACTGCTGCGTTGCATCGTCCTCTGCTCCGGCCGCAATCGAGATGGTGATGAAGGAATCCATGTCATTCGGAACCCAGAGCGGCTTGACACCCTCGACGGGCGGCATGGCGATCCACGCCCCAGCCGGGACCGAGACGTCGAACCACTGCAAACCTGCGTTTAGGGACACCGACACGGTATGCACAGGTTCCATTGGGAGCTCACAGATGACCTCGTTGCGGCCTGCCTCGCCAGCTTCCGCGTTCAGGGCAGCCGCCGTGTCGCCGCGACGACAGGCCAGACTCGCCTGCGCCAAGTGCGCGCCCTGGACGCGCACGACTGCGCAAATGAGTGCAGGCCCGCCACAATCGGCGATGCGCACCACCTCCATGAGCGGCGCGCTGGCTAGCTCGAGCTCCATCCGCGTCGAGGAAGCTTCATAGATTGTCGCGTATCGAGAGAGGCCAACGAGGAGGCTCACACCGGCAGCCGCGCCACTCTCTTTTTCTTGCGAAGCAAGGAGGTCCATGGGAATCTCGCACAGGACAGCGTCTGCACTCACAAATGACGCCTCCGAGTAGACTTTTCGGTAGGCGTCGAAGACGCAAAAGAGAGCCACCTCGGCAACGAAGTTACGGCCAGCAATGCGCAGCGGGCGCGTGGGCGCCGGCCCGCGAAAGACGGTGACGGTTTCCATTGTTGCCACCTCCCACGGTGCAACGACGCGCAGCAGCGCCTGGTCGCCGCCCACGAAGGTCTGGCCTGCGTCCACGGAGACGCACAGACGGGCGTTCTGGTCCAGGCCGAGGCGCTCCACGAGCTCCGTGGGTACATCGCAGGCCGCCTGCTCCGAACCGAACGTCTCGCCGGAGGAGAATATCGCGCTGGAGCCCACATCTGCGCAAGAGTCCATCGTCGTGTAAGCGCATAAAAGCTGGCCCTGGGAGAAGCCCTCGCCGAGCAGGCCGACGCGTCGTACCTCGCCCTTGGGCTCGGGCAGGGCCACCAGCACGGACTCTTGGGTCGCCAAGCCTCGCGGCTGCGGACGGTACGTGAAAGTGGCCTGCGCCACGGCCTCGCCGGAGCTCTGCACCACCACGGTGACGATTACATGCGTCGCCTGCGTTGCAGTGGAGCGCGGCGTGACGCACGCAGCGAAGACGCTGTTCTCGATCTCCACTTCGGCCTGCGCCGTGGCTGTCCAGCCGTTGATATTGTCCGCAAAGCGGCAGAGGAAGTGGACGCCTTGCGGCGTCGAGATCGGCATCTCCATGCGAATGCGCGTGCCGCCCTGGAGCGATCCGGACGCGGGCGAGACGAGCGAGCCACCTTCCAGCACCGTCTTGCCCCGCTCCTGGTCTACCGAAAGCGTGTAGACCGCAGACTCGGCGCGCGTCTCGCCGCGCACGCCAAAAAGCAGGCGTACCGATGTCGATGTTGCCGCGACGCGACTCGGTACGATGCACGTGACGGCGTGCGCTTCCACGCGCAGAGCGGGGCTTTGGAGATCGTCACCAAAACTGCAAACCGTGGTGACGTCGCCAGGAAGGCTGGAGACCCGGAGGCGAAGCTCTTGGCCGGGCCGCGGTAGCTCAGGCTCCGCGGCGTTGATGGTCACGTGGCCGAGGAGAAGGAGCGGCACAAAAGGCGCCTCGACGGCTGCGCGCAAATGCGCGGCAAGGTCTCCGTCCTTGATGCGGGTCCCCATGTCGTTCGAGACGTATAGACGAGCCGAGGCTGTCACCGAGGCGCCCAAGAACTCGGGCATCGCCGGGATCTCGCACGCCACGTGTGCACTGGAGCGACGGAGGAGGCGTTGCGACGGCACACACACGTCAAGCGCTTCGGAGCAAATGGCGCACCCGAGCGTGCTCGCCGGCGCAAAATTTGCGCCGTGCACATCGAGCAACGCCGGCTCGTACGCGAAGACTAGCTCCGGTTGCACTTGTCGCCGAAGCACGACCTCCGCGGTGCGGTCGACAACCAGCGGGCCGTTTTCACCAGCGAGCACCGCCTCTTCGAGCAGGCCGTCGCCCGAGAGGCCGACGAAGACCTTTTCGCCAGTCTCGCCGCATAACGAGCCAGGCCCGCACGCAGGCACCGAGCAGGCGAGCTCCCGGTCGGCCGCTGAGCAGGTTGTCTCATGCACGCCCACGCGCACCACGACGGAGCCGATGTGATCGCGCAGGGCCGCGGCGGAAGCTGACTCGAGGGCGAGGCGCAGCGTGAAGGGCTGCTCGGGTGCGGCCCAAGCCGGGCTGGCAGCCTCGAACACAACAGGGGGAAGTGCGTCGAAGACCAGGTCTGAGGCGAACGACAGGGTTGTTGCCAAATGCGCGAGGCCACGCTGGCCTACGAACTGTACGCGCACCACGTAGCTTCCCGCGAAGGGTAGCGGGGGCGATCTGCATTGCAGCGCAGACGCCGACGCCCAGGCAGCCGGCACGGTCGCCGCGTGTGAAAGTGAGTCCTGCGCCTGAAAGACGCACTGGTAGTCGAGATCTCGGTGCTTGATAAAGTTGCGGCCAGCGATTTGCAGCGCGGTGCCGCCCCTCTGCGGGCCAGCGGCGGGCGAAAGTCCGGCGATCTCCATAGCGGGAACAACCTCGACAGTCGCCGAGGCCGTCGAAATGTCAATCCCATTGGTGCTCACGTGCACGTCGAAGGACGCGGACCCGCCGCTTCGGCTCGGCTCCAGGAGCTCTGCAGGTGCCGTACACTGCACGTTAGATGACGAGATGACTGCGGCCTCGCCGAATATGGCGTTCCCGGCCGTGCGAACGGTCTGCGCGCTCGAGAACCACGCGCACCTGAAGCTCGCCTCGGGGATGAAGTCTGCGCCGACAAGCGTAAGCACGTGCGACCCGTCCGCGGCTTCGACCTGGAGGACGGCCGGATCGGCCTTGAAGACCTGCGGCTCCATCTGGTAGCGAAAGGGGGCGGTCCCGGAAGATGGCTCCTGCATCGAGAGCGCCTCGTCGGTCCCGGTCGAGAGAACGCGCACGCTCACCAGGGCGTCCTGTGGAGCCTCCACCGCAGGCGTCTCGCACTGGAGTGTTGCACTGACGGCGTTGGCGATGGCCGGGACGAGAATCTCGTCCGCGTCCACGCTCGCAAAGACGCACGCCAGGGTCCCGGCGCCGCCGCCATGCACCTCGAGCAGTGCCGCAGAAGCGAGATGCACAGTCATCTGCGTACCACCCGTGAGCGGACCTGTGCTGGGCTCCAGCACCTCAATGCGAAACGGGTCCTTCGGGATATCGACGAAGAGCCCTGTATCGACAAAGACATCGTCGGCGTAGAGCGAGGAGACCTCAACGCCGACTCGACCGGTCAGGGCGTCTGGGAGCGGGCAAGAGAGTACGCCCGATGCCGTATTGAGCGCCGCGGGCGCGAGCCATTTGGCGCCAAACCTGCACATGATCGGGACGCTCGCATCGGCAGCCGCGAGGCGCTGACCGAGAGCGACTGAGGCCGCGTCGAGCGTGAGCTGCACCTCGGCGAGTGCACCACGCGCGCCCCAAAGAAACTTTGTCGTCGGTGCGCTAAGCTCCTGAAAGGAAAGCGCGGCCGGAGAGGGCAACGGGATGACGGTGATGGATGCCTCCGCGAAGTCCTCGCCATTCGTTGCAACGCTCAAGGACAGCCGATCTGTTGAGTAGTCCCACAGTGGCACGGCCGCTTGCTCGAGTAGCTCCTCGAGGCGCGGAAGACTGCAATGCAGGAGCGCTGGCGCTCCGCTCGACGTGCCATGCGTGTACACGACGGCTGTCTCCGTAGCAGCCTCACCCTGCAGCACGGTCCAGCGACACGAGAGAGCCCAAGGCGCAGAACTTGCGTCCAGAGCGGCATCGACCTCGAGCAGGACCGGAAGGACAGCCGACTGGTCCGCATGGACATAGCGGGGCGCTCTCAACTCACTCGCCGCCAGAATTGGACGCTCTGCGAACCAGAGGGGCACGGCTTGGCGGTCGCCACGCTCTGCGCCGCTGAGCGTGGTCTCCTTTGCAAGAGCGAGCCACATCTGGCAAACGAGCGCGTCGTTGACACCGCGCTGGTGCTCGGGCAGGGTAGGCGAGACGCAGGTGAAGTCCGTGGTGAGGTTTGCGACGCCCACCACTTCAGCGTCGCACTGAAAGACGCAGCGCCAGTCTGTTACATCAACCGCAGCCTCGCCAGCGAGCGAGAGCCGCAGCGGCGACCCCCCCTCAGTGAGGAGGATCTGCGGCGTGATGGTCTCGATGGTTGGGAGTTGCACTCTCCGCAGCTGGATGATGTCCGCGACCGCGAGCGGGTCAAGGTCATTTGCGCAGATGCGCAGGCTCGCGAGCTGATTGACACTCGCAAGCTGGCCCCACTCGCTGGGCACCTCGCAGAGTACTGCCGTGGCATTGAGCACGAAGGCGTCCACGTACGCCGGTTGTGCGCCCTCCAGGTGGCAGAACTTGGCGTTATCCTCGTCGAACCCATCGCCGAGGACCACGAAGACCGCGGGCCAGAGCACTGCACCTTGCCTGTCGACCACTCCAATCTCTGGCTGAACGGCGTCGGCGCGCGGCGAGGACACGAAGGCGAAACCCGAAGAGACCGGCTCGGAGAAATCCACGCCGCCATTCAGGCTCACGCGGACATCGGGAACGCCCACGTCCGCAGGGCTTAGTGTGCCGGGCAGCGCCGGAGTGCTGCAGAGCACCGCATAGCTTGCGCCGGCGGCTGAGTCCAGGCCGAAGGTCTCCACGCTATCGGTCACGCCCGTGGTTTCCGCGGTCCAGCTTGCGCTGCCAGTGCTGGAGAACCGGCACAGTGGGACCGAGGCATGTCCAGGGCTGTGGAGACCAAGGCCAAGAACGCGGAGGGGAGTGCCGCCGTTGGCTGCGAGGAACTTGGGACCCTGCACCGCCACCAGGCTCACCTCGGGCTGGTACGTAAAGATTGCCGCGGCGAGCGTATCGAGCGTGCCGGCCGTGCGAACCTCGACGCGCACCTCGCCCCCGGCAGCGCTGCGCCCATCCGGGGTCGCGCACTGCGCGCTGGCGCCACTCTCTCGGAGTGCGGCGGCACTGGTAAGCCCAGTTCCGTCGGCGAAGAGAAAGGCGCAATGGACATCTCCCGCCAGGGGCAATTGGTCCTGATTTAGCGCCACACTGATGGACGTGCCCCCCGACATGGGCCCCGAGGACGGCTCGCAGCGGCCGACGGAGCCAGGACCCGGGTCGCGGACGTGCAGGACACCAGTGGCACTGCCCTCAAAGTCAACGATCGAGGCGCCTCCGTCGACGACCAGAGCCACCGAGTACGCGCCTTGTTGCAGCAAATTTGCGGGAAGCGAGCAGACGACAGTGTCCGCAGACTCGACGACGGCGCGAGCGTAGCGCGTGGTCCCATTGAAGACGCAGGCCATGTCGGCGGCCGGGACGAAGTTTTCGCCGCGCAGGCGAAGGCGTGCGGCCTCGTCAGCGCTGATCACGCGCGGCTCGAGCTCGTGGAGCGCGAGCAAAGCGTGCACGTAGACTGGCGCCGGCAGCGCGTCCGAGAGCTCCCCTGCACTGTTACTCACGCGCACTTGTATGGCCTCGCCTGCCGTAGCCGAGTCGAGCGCATAGGCATCGCAGAGCGCGGAGCGGCCGTCCGCGGACAAAGAGGCCGGCAACGTCACGTCGCCAATATGGCAACGCAGCCCGACCGACGCGACCAGGCCGTGGGCAAAGACGCGGAAGTTCACCGGTTCGGCACGGCCTGCCTGCACCGTGGACGGCTGCACGCGAAGCACCTCCGGGCGCGGGGCGTAGACAAAGTCCGCCGCGCCGTACTGCCCGCGATCCGTCTCGTAAAAGGCTACGCGAACGCTAACAGCGCCTGGCACGTTGTGGCGGGGTGTGGAGCACGTTAGGGTGGCGTCGTCTTCCACGGTGGCGGGTCGTGACACACTCAAAAAGCCCGCGTGCGGGTGCGAGCTGGTGAAGACGCAGCGCGGGTCGGCGTCGCGCAGCTGCGCGCCCTGAAGCAACGTGAAGCCCTGTCCAAGGACAGCGATTTGCGTGCCGCCCAGGACGTCGCCCATGGCTGGTTGCACAGCGTGCACGCGCACTTGAGTGGCCACACGCGGGCTCTGGCCAGCGCCAGCCGACTGCACGAGTTGCACCACCGGCGCGCCAAGCGCCGGTGTGAACTCGTGCGAGTTGAGCGAGACGCGCACAGCCACCTCCTGAACTGCGTCCAGCGTGAGCTGCTTGTAGACGCGGTGTGGAACGTCACAGTGCAGGGCGCCAAGATCTTCATCGAAGGTCGCGTCGCTCACGGCCAGCAGAGGATCTCCAAACCCACACTGCATGAAAGGGGAGAAGGTAATGTTGTCGCCGAAGACGGTGAGCGAGCCGCCCTCGACAAGGACGGTGGGCTCCACACGGGTTGGCGAAGGGGCGAGCGCCACGACTTCAATCGGAAGTCTCGTGGAGAGTGAGGCATCCGAGGCGGTGGTGACAACCTCCACGCTCCACCACGCATCCCCACCGAGCGCGGAGGCGGCCTCGGCATCCGGGAAGGCGCAACGCAGCGGCTGCATTCCTGCAGCAAGGGTGAGCTGAGTGTTCGCGCTCGCAGAGGCATCTTCATTCCAGAAACGGCAGCGAACCGCGTCCGACCCGGCCTGCGCGAGCGCCTTCCACAGCGGCTGGAGTTGCGAGGCGGACTCGAGCCCAATTTGCGAGGTCATGCCAAAGACTGCACGAGGCGGCACCGCAGCCTCCAGCACGAGAAGAGGCGTGTACTGAAAGACGCCAGCTGCATTGACAAAGTCAGCGCCATTTGCAGCGATGCTGACCACGGCAGTGAAGTCCGCGGCTACCTCAGCGTTTTCCAGCGGCGGCACTTCGCAGGCCACGAGGTTGGCCGACAACATCACTGCAGCGCTCTCCCGGCCAGCGACCCGGCACAGGATGGAGTCAGTGTCAGCGAGCGGCCACGCCGACACAGCTCGCACGTGCACCATGGTTGTGGTCCCTGCCGCGCCAAAGGCGGAGGTCTCGTCGAGGGAGAAAACGGGCGCCGACACGAGGTCCATGTACAGCTGGAGCGGCGCTGTCGCCTCCAACACACTGCCGGCCGTGGTCCAGAGCGCGAGCTCCAGCACGAGGCGGCGTTCCGTGGCCGAGAGCAGCAGGCTGTCCACCGCCCAGTCCGCAGGGATCTTGCAGCGGGCCTCTGTCTCGCTTACGACGCGGAGCTTGGCGTGCACATACGAAGCAGTCCACGTGGAGCCCGGCTCGCGCAGTAGACACGCCCGCAGCCCATCCTGCGAGAGGCCTTGCCCAGCCACTGCGACTTCTATGCCAGGCCAGACGAGAGCCGGGGCAGCGGAGAGGAGCTGCGCGCTCCCATTGGCATACACAAAGCTGCACATGTCGTCGCGACCGGCGTTGCAGGAGAACTGCGCGCCGTCGTTGACAGAGACGGCCAGCGTAACCTCCGACCCGGGCGACCCGGGCGGCGCCATGCACTCGAGCCAATCGTCGTGTAGGAGTCGACCAGCCACCACGACATCGCCGAAGCGGCACTTGGGCGAACTCGAAGCAAAGCGGAGGGCACCGAGGCTTGTCACCTGCATGCGCACGAGCGCGCCGCCCTCAGGGCCCACCCTTTGCGGGTGCACTTTGATGATGGTGGGCTCGTCGACCGTACGGTAAGCCGGGAGCCCGTCGGCCCGCGCTACGGAGACGGAGTCACCAAGCTCCGTGTAGAAGCGCAGGTCAACGCGTCCCGCAGCGCCCGGCCCAAGCGCTGCTGCCGGCGCCGAGCAGCGCGCCTGCTGGAAGCCGGGCAAGACCACCGCAGGCGTCTCGGCGAAGATGGCGCCCGCACTAGCGTCCGTGAAGACGCACACGAGAGCGACCCGGACGCTGGCGGGCATGTCGCCCAGACCAGAGGTTGTGACCGTGAGCTGCAGCGCTGCGCTGGCCTCGCTCGGCGAGTAGAATACCTGGGGTTCGAGAGCGTCCAAAGTCACGGCGCGCACGAATTCCGGCCCGGCAAAAGCCTCGGAGAAGGTCGCCCCATCGTCCATGGAGAGCCGCACGCGCGTGGCTTCGGCCGCCAAACCTGCATCGTCCCAGGCTCGCTGGAAGCTCAAAGAGAGGATGCAGCGGAGCTGCATGTCATCATCCTGCGACAGCGCCGCCTGTCCCACGGCAGAGAGACCGCTCGTCTCCCCGGTCACTTCACACTGGATGCCTCCGGAAGCGTGCCCAGAGGCGCCCAGCGCCAGGACCGGGCTCTCCAGCTGTACGAGAAGAGCCTCTTCGTGATCAGCTGCAGCGAGAACAACGACGGAAGGGAGCACCGCGGCAATGCTTGGCTCGTACATCAAGTCCACGAGGCAGTCTTCCAAAGCCATGCACGTGGTGGTTTGCTCATCGGCCTGCGCATAAGCGAGCGACACGCGCATGCCTGCCTTGGCCTGAAGAATGGAGGCCGGCGTCAGGCACTCGGCCGTAGATGCACCGACCATGAGCGCAGTTTCCTCGATGCGCAGACCCGAGGTGGGATCCTCAAAGACGCACACCAGGTCGGCCACGTCGAGCGCGTTGAGAACGCCAACACGGACGACTTCCCCGCCGCCGACGCGCAACACCCGTGGGGACACGCGCGTCGTGATCAAAGGCTCGTGCAGGGCGAGCACCAAGCCGGTGTCGATCCACGGCGCCGTTTCGCTGAGCGAAACGAAGACTGGGTAGGCTCCGGACGAGTCGAAGCCGGACGGAAGTGGGCAGCGGAGGATGCCGCCCTCGTCAAAGCTTACGGGCATGGGGTGCTCGGGGCTGCTCGCGGGTCCAAGGCGACAGCGGGCTTCCGTCCAGTTCTGCTCGGGCCCAGCCACGTAGATGCTGACTGCATCGAGCCCGCCGGCGGCTCCGTGGCGCGGCGATAGCTCATAAAAGACGAGGTCCGAGGCACTCAGATTGACGACACGGTTTGTAGGCAGCCAGGTTCGGCCGTCCACACTGAGCGAGACCGCCAAAGTACCCTCGGGGCTCGGCACTGCGCTGAGTGGGAGCCGACAGGCTACCTCGTCGTCATCCTCCGTGACCGAGCTTGCCAGCACAGTGGCGAAAAGGCGTTCGTCACCGAAGCCGCAAGCAAGACCGGGGGCCAGGGCCAGGCCAGTGCCACGCAGCACGACGGAGGAGTCTCCTAGGCGCGTCTGCTGCGGCTGCGTCAAAGATGCCAGCGAAGGTTCCGGGACCCAGGTCATGGCGACGGAGCCGGCCTCCGGGAAGCTGGAAAGGCCGACGGCCACCTCGGTGATGTTGTCCGTGGTCCATGTCGGCAACCTGCAGCGAATCGTGTTCTCCGTAAGCCAAGTGGCCTCCGTCCATGCGCGGGCCTGCGGCGAGGTCCGCGTGAAGAGGCAGAAAGTTCTGGAGAGATCGTGCTCGACGCCGAGCGACGCGGGAAAGCTGCTTCCGTGAAGAACGACGCTCGTTGCGCGGGCCGGGCCCGACGCGAAAACGACGGCCGGCGACGCGAACAAGAGCTCGGGTTCCGCGTGGAGTGCCAGGGTGGCGTTCTCGCTACCGCCGATCTCCTCCACGCCGTTGAACACCACCGTCAGGCGCGCCTCCCCGGCGTAAACCTGAGGCGGCGCCTCGCATACGACGGTGAAGTTTGAGTCGCCCGCCGAAACAGCATGCCCGAGCCTTCCCGCAATGCTTTCGGTGCGATCGGCCCAGTGCAGCACGCACACAGGCGACACGGTGGTGTTGCGCAGCGCATCGGTTTGGGCCATGGAGAGCTCCGCGGGCGCACCTCCATCGCCCGTGAGGGCGACATGTAGCGTAAGCTCGGTCGTTGTGTACAGGGACGCGTGGCCAGGCTCCACGTCCGCGACGTGGAGGAGCGGCAGGTAGACAAAGTCCGCGCTGAAGAGCACCTTGCCGGGCAAATGCACGCTCAGCGACACGGGCGCGGCAGCCGTCGCTGCCGCGGGGACAAGACAGCTCGCCTCCGTGGCGCTGCGCACGACCAATGGGGTTTGCATGGTGCCAAAGACGCAGACTGCGGGGCCGTCCTGCAGCGTCATGAGGTTGGCGCCGGTGAGCGGGAGCTCGTAGCCCCCGGCGCGCGTGCCCCAGCGGCCCGCTGCCGCGCTGGCGGTGAGAACAGGTTCCGCCACGACCTGCAGCGTGTCCGCTGAGACGAAGGTCTGCTGGCGACCGACCGTGAGGGCGAGCTCCACATCGCCAGGTCCGCTAAAACCTCCACGCGGTACCTCGCAAAGAAGATCGGCGCTTGACGTCCAGATTGCCGGCGCGTATATGCTCTGGCCGTCGAAGGACAAGACGCACTCCAAGTCGTTTGCGCCAACGTCGCCAAAGGCAGCTCCGAAAATGTGAAGGAGCTCGCCGCCCTCGAGGCCAATCGCCGAAGGCCAGAAGCGTTCGATCTGTGGCGCTGCGTAAAAGGAGAAGGCATGGGCGTTGGTCCACCTCGTGAGGCCGTCCGTGAGGCGCAGCATGACGGCCTCGGGCCCGGTGAGCCCGTCTCCGGACGCCTCGCAGCGCAGCAAAGCATCCTCGCCTAGGAGCAGCGGTGACCTGGCGGTTGCGGCACCGAATTGACACCACCAGCCGGTCGGGCCCGGCAGCAGGGTGTCCTCCTCGTTGGCCTGCAAGATGGCCAGAAGCTGCGGCGCGGTGATGACAACGGAGTTGTTTTGCGCGGCATCGAGGCAGGCGCGTGTCGGGGCAACACCTTCAAAGTGGGGCGTCACACCTGGATCGAGGTCCATGAGGACCTCAATATAGCGCGTAGACGCTGACTCGCCAGTGACTTCGCTGTCAACGGTGATGCGCAGATCGTCAACGCCCTGAAAGGTGGAAGGCCGCTCGTACACGATGCTGGAAAGCGCCGCGTTGATGTCCTCTAGGGTCCCCGAGAAGGTCATGCGATCGTCGCTCGTGCCGGAGCCCGTAGCAAAACTGAGCGCGAGCGCAGAGCCCAGCGTGAGGCTGGCGATTCCGCTCGAGACAACGATGTCGACCGTGTACTGCTGGGCGTCGTCGTCGAGATGACGGGCGAGCAGGTCCATGTCAGAGACCGCGTATCCGCGGAGGCGCATGGCGGTGGTCGATGGGATCACAACGGTGGGCGCGTCATTGACTGGAAGTACCGAGATGGGGATGGTAACTGAGTCCGTAAGCGGCTGCGGCGTCGACCCGACGGGCTCGCCCGCGCCAAAGCCGAGGTCGCTGACCAGGACTACAAGGTTCTCGGCGGCGGTGCGCAGATTGACGTTGGCGTCGCCGAGGTAGGTTACCCGCGCGAGCGCGGCGTTGAGATCCGAGAGCGTGCCGACGACAGTGACGGCACGGTCGGCTGCGCCGGTGCCCTGCGCGAAAGTTAGCCCATCGGTGGAGGCGAGGGTCACCGCGCCGGCCGCTACCGCAAGGGAGACCTGGAAGCGGGGCTCATCCGTTCCGTCAGCACCGTGGTCCGCACGCCACTGATCAATGTCCACGTCGTGCACGTGAATGCCGTAGATGACGATGGCCTCGTCCTCGTCCGTAACTTGGTCACTGGGGACCGCCAGAGAGGGGGCGTCGTTGACGGGAGATACGTGAACCTGGATGCGGCGCGTCGCGGTGCGCGAGCCACCCATGCCGAGGCCCGCGTTGCCTTGGTCGTCGACGGTGACCGTGATGGTATCGTAGCCGTTCCAGTTAAGGTGGCCGATGTAGGTGAAGGCCTGGAGCGCGCCATTAACGGCGTCGAGCCCGCCGGTAAAGGTGACCAATTGGTCGCGATCGCCCGTGCCGGTAGCAAAGGACACATTGACGATAGCGGCCGCGTCGAGCGAGATGAGGCCGTTCTCGGCTGTGATGGTGACGGCAAAAACGGAGTCCGGGCTTAGCTCGACATCCTTGTCCGAGACGCGGAAGCCCGCGATGCGGCGCGCACCGTCCTCGGTAAGCTCAAGTGTGATGTTGTCGCCCTGCTGCACGAGGAGCAGCTGCGTCTCATCGTCGGGGGGCTCGTAGTGAACCTCTGGCGCCTGGTTGAAGGCGTGATAGACGGAAACGAGCGCCGGTCCGCCGCCGAAGCCCTGCAAGAGCTCCTGCGCGGTCTGCCACGAAAGCGAATCGTCCCCGCCCTCCTGGCGCCACTGCATCTTGACGACGTGCGTCCCGGCTGGCAGCGTGAGCATGACGGCGCCGCGCATGGTGTCGGTGACGCGGACGAGGGCGTCCATGGAGGATCCGCTGCCGAAGACGACGTGGCCGTTGACGACGAGGCGCATGGAGAGTGCACTCCAGCGCTCCCACGTCCAAAAGTCCATGTCGGTGCGGCCGAGCTGGCTCGTGGTGAGCGAGAAGCTGACGTGCACCGTACTGGAAGGGGCCACGAGCTGGATTGTGTTGGAGGCGCCCGGGATGTCGAACCAGCCATCGACATCAGGGGCTGCTGGCTGCAGCGCTATCTTGCGCTTATCGAGAGTGGTCTTGTCAAGCGAGCGGCTGAGCACGATGGCGGTGTGCTCGCCCTCGACGATGAGGCTACGGCCCGAGATGAAGCCACCAAACATGGACGGCTGAGAGAGCCAGAGCGGAACAGTCGAGCCCCACTTGCGCCACTGCAGCGTCACGGTGTGCTCGCCGGCCGTGAGCGGGAGCACGAGGTTGCCGGCGAGGACCGCCGGGCGGAAGCTGCGCGAGACGGTCCGGAAGCTGGCGCCCGACTCGCGGTACGGCACCCCGTCCACGAGTAGGCGCGTGCCAAGAATGTCCGGTTCTTCGAGCACGTCGGCGTTGGGCGCGAGCTGCGGATGCGCCTGCAGCGCGTACACCATGTGCAGGGTCCAGCTCCGCGGGAGCGAAAAGGCCACGGAGCACCCGGGCACCTCCACCCAGCCGTCTGCGGCCCTGGAAATACGGGCGCCGGTGAGCGGTTGCGCGGCGTAAAAGTACTTATGGCGCGCCTTGACCATGACGGCACGCGAACCGCCCTGACCGCGCAGCAGCGTCGGGCGTATGCTCCAGCTGCGCACGCGGTCGCCCCAGCGACGCCACTGCAGCGTGGCGGAGTGGTTGCCGGCGGCGAGCGTGGCGACTGCGTGGCCTAGCAGGCTACCGCGCGCCTGCTCGAACGACGTGAAGGGCGTCGTATGCGCACCGGACTGGCGGAATGGGACGCCGTCCACGACGAGGCGCATGCCCAGCACATCGTTCTGGTCGGCCCACCCGAGAGCGTCCGCACCTGGCTCGTACGGCTTGTCCGCGACGACTGTTGCGGTGTACGACACCCGCACGGTGTACTCCTTGTCGAGCGTGAAGTTCACCGAGGTGTCCGGGACATCCAGCCATCCATCCTGGACCTGGTCCACCAGGAGCGAGGCGCTGCTCACGGGCTCCACGCTCCAAAGCAGTCCATTGTCCAGGCTCCCCGCCGCCCTCGCGGCCCGCGTCGTCAGCGCGAGCGCCACGAGCGCCACGAGCGCCACGAGCGCCACGCGCGCCACGCGCGCCATGCGCGCCTGCCGGCGCCTCACCTGCTGCCTTCGTCGTGACCGCCTCGCCTGCGGCGGCCCGTCCGCCGCGGCTTCCGGCCCTGGCTCCGCGGCCCTGGCCTGCGCGGCCTGCGCGCCGCGTCGCGCCCGCCGCCGCCCGCGCTCGCGCCGCCCGCGCTCCCTCTGCTGCTCGTGCTCCAAAGAACTGGGACGCGCACGTCCCATGCCCGCCGCCGCCATCCCGCGCGCGGCGCCTGGGCCTCGGCGTGCCGGCCGCCGAGCGGCGCAGGCGGGCGGGGCGCTGCCGCGCGGCTGCCGCGCCCGGGCGGGAGGGGAACTGCGCGCCGCGCCCGCCGCCGCCGCGCGCGCCGCGCCCGCGCCGCCGCGCGCTCCGAGCCCGGCGGCGCGCCAGTGGCGATCAGCGGCGCTCAACGGAAGGGGTTTGCGACCGTCCGCGACGCCGCGCGACGGTCGCGCTCGTTCCGGACGCTGCGCGGCGAGGCTCGCAGTTCTCTTTTCGTCCGTGCCGCTGCGCGGTCGGTCTCTCCCCGCCGCGAGCTCGCGCGCGGGCGCGAGCGGGCGGGCGGGCGGGCGTGGAGCGCGGCGCGGCCTCCGCCGCCTCCGCCGCCTCCGCCGCCTCCGCCCGGGTCGCGGCTGGAGGGCGCCCGCCGGCCGCAAGGCGGGTAGGCAGGCGGGCAGGCGGGCAGGCATGGCGACCCCGACGTCGTCGGTGCTGGCGGGCGCGGCGTCGCGCGCGTGGGTCGAGCTGTCCAGGGAGGCGGTGGACGTGGACTTCGCCGGGCACAAGGTGTGGTACGACCAGGCGAACGAGCAGCTGGTGCTCATGAAGAAGAACGTGTACTACACGCTGGAGCTGAGCTTTGGCGCGAAGCTGTCGCCGCCGCTCAACTTCGTGCACGCCGGGCCGGTGCTGGACGTGAAGTTCTCGCTGTGCAAGCGCTTCATGGCGATCCAGCGGAACGACACCACCGTGGAGGTGGTAGACCTTGTCATGGCGACCGAGACGCGCGTCTCGTGCCGGCCCAAGCGCGGCAACCTCGTGTTGCGTGGTGGCGTGCTCTGGCTGCAGCGTGACGTGGCGCGCGGTGGCCGTCCTGACACAGACGAGGACGAGCTCCCCAGCCTGTGCATGGTGGCGCGCTGCGGTCTCGAGGTGCACCGGCTCCCGCACACGGAGCGTGGCGAGGAGTCCTGCAAGCTGGTGGGCACCATCAAGCACACGGTCCAGAATTTTTGGTATGCGCCCGAGCACCAGCTCTTGGTGCTCGCGGCGGGCAACGGGACGGAGCTGCGGCCCTACCAGTTTCAAAACGGACAGCTGCCCATGAAGCTGGCCAAGTTTACCCTTGACCGGCCGCCGGCGCCCCGCGAGATGGTTCTGGCCCGGCTCTACGACGGCATGTATGCGGTCGAGCTGGCACTCGCGGCGCGGCGCCTGAACGTCTTTCGCATCGGGCGCGAGAGTACCGTCCAGGTGCGCACGCTGGAGCTTCCGTCTCCCGGCAGCATCTCGGTGAGCGTGGTGGACAATCTGCTCTGCGTGCATAACATGGAGGGCCGATTCACGTGCATCTACGACATTTATTCGGATACCTCTCTCCCGTGTGTGGCGCCCAAGGGCCTGTACCGCGCCTGGGGGCGCGCCGTTGGTCAGAATGTCGAGTCGCTCACGGCGGAAACTGACATGGATGGCTTGCCTAGCGTGAGCGGCGGGGAGGACGCCGACTCGCTGGGCAGCGGCCTGGAGCTCGAGCTTGAGCTGAACGAGGGCGAGTCGATCGGCCTGGAGCCGGTCGACGCTGCCATCTTCAACGCCGGGCCCAGTGCGGCGACCGACGACAACGGCGCCCAGCCGCCGCCCCTGGCGTTCTCGGCCCGTCTGACGCAAATGTCGCTAGCCGAGGAGAACCCATCGACTGCAGTGGTGGGCAGTGTCTTGACGCACGTGAACGAGGAGCTTGTCAGTGCGATGAGCTTCGACAGTGTCGTGGACTCTATCGACGAGGCGCCCCGACCGGTGCGGCTCCGCTTCCAGCTCTTTCCGCAGTCCGCGGCGCGGGCCTCTGCAGAGGCCTCGGTTGTCGGCCTCGAGGAGGCAGACCGACCGCGATCTCCACCGAACGGCGGTGACGACGTGCGCGCATACATGTCAACGCCGGACCTGCGGGACGACGAGATTCTCTACAGCCCAAGCTGGGTATTCCTTGCGCCGTACTGGGTGCTCGACTCGAAACTGGGCCACGTGTGGCGGCTCGAACTGAACTTGGACTCTGTTCCGAGCGAGGTGTTGCGCGTCGCGCGCGAGGAGGCGGAGCGTGCCGCTGCTGGCGCAGTGGAGATCGAGGAGCCCTCCTTTGTCCTGCGCGACCCGCGGCAGCTGGTGGGCTTCCTGCTGCGGCGCGCGTGCACGCCCTCGCTGAGCTCGGTGACGGAATTCACCTTTGGTTCCTCGCGGCGCGATCCGCGCGCCTACGGCAAGGCGATCCTATTGCATTGCTTGCGCCGCCTGGTGGCCTCCGGCGTGTCCTCGCCGGGGGTTGTGCTGGCGATTTTCAACCAAGTCAACGACACCTACCTGCGCGCGCTGCGCGAGCGCGCATCAAGCGCCCCGGTTAGCGTTGGGACAGGCGCCGACGGCAGCCACGGGAAGGGCAGCAGCGCAAGCGCGGGGAGCCCCGTCGCCTCCGCGCCAAGCGCTGCTGCGGTGAATCTGAGCTTTGGTCTAGGCACCAGCAGCTTCCGCATGCGCGCCGGCTCCGGGCGTGGCTTCAGCGCGGGCTCCACCGGCGGCGCGAACCAGACGGAGACGGTCACGGCGGCGGGCTCGGCCGCTGTACGCCGCGGGAGCTTGCGCGTGAATACGGCGCGAGATCGGGATGGTGGTGACGCGGCTGCCGCGACGGTTGGCGGTGGCAGTAGCGAGGGCGCGCTGAGCGCGTCGGCTCCTGACGGCTTGGTCTCGGCCAGGAGGGCCAGCTCATCCTCGTCCACGCTGATGCGGGGCGGCGAGACGGCCTCCTCACAGCACGCAGAGCCCGCGGGCCGCACTTCGTACTTGGGGCGCACCTCCGCACGCTGGGCGCCCGGCGCGATGCGCACTCGCTTCACTTCGAGCATTGGGTCCAAGAGCCGGCGCTCCCAGTTCCTAGACAGCATGGGCCGGCGGCGGGGCAGCAGCGAGGCGCTCTCGCCGCCTGCGCAAGACAGTCTCGCGCACAGCATGCCACCCACGCAAAGTGCTCGAGATGTCCTGGAGGGCCGTCCCGGCTCTCCGTACGCCAGTACGCCGCCTGGGAGCGCCGAGGAGGCGTGCCCGAGAAGGGCTGCGCGAGGCAATGCGTCTGGGCGGCTCCCGCGGCCCGGCTCGCAGCGCATCTTGACGCACGCCATGGCAGACTTCCGCGATGCGGGGCGTATCGCGCTCAAGGACATTCGCTGCTACAACAGCGCGGCGGTGGTGCTGCAAATTGACGTGTTCACCTGGGTCTTTATGCCGCTCATGCCGGAATACCCCGAGGACCAGGAGGGTTTGGACGCGTGCCGGCGCATGTCCACCTACCTGCTGACGTATGTGCAGAGTCTGCAGGCGTTTGAGGTGCCCATCGAGAAGTATGTGTACGAGCTGCTGACGTGGTTGCTGGTTGCCGGCCAGCGCGAGCACGTGCTGCGGCAGCTCCTTCAACAGCGCGTGCCGACGGACTCGCGACGACTGGCGCGCGCTCTCTTCGAGGCCAGCGTTCAGCACCCGCCGCTCTGGGAGCTTGCGCTCGACATGATGCACCGCTTGGGCCACCATGACCTGGTCATTCAGGCGCTTCTGAGTCGTAGTGACCTCAGCAGCGCGCTCCAGGTCATTCATCACCACCCGCAGTACCTGCTCTGCGCGGAGACCTCGACGCCACCGGCGTCCTCGCCAACGGCTGGCGCAGGATCTGGCAAGACTTCGTCGCTTCAGGACGGCTGCCTCCTCGTGACGGCCGCGGAGCTCTTTGAGTGCGCGCTGCACCAGGCGGCGGAGCGCGGCGGCACGGCGGCGCCCTTTTACGCGCTCTACAGCTTCTTCATGAGCGTGTCTCCGCGTACAATCACGGCGCATGGGTCGACACCGTCGCCGCTGGCGACGGAGGTGCCAGATTTGCGTGCCCGGCTGTCGACCATCCTTTCTGAGCAAGAGGCCGTCCCTGTCGCGACTGCGCTCGGTCTCCCGCCGATGGCGGCCGCCTGAACTAGTTTGTGACTTTGTTTTTCTTTTCCATGATTGAGCATTTACTTTCGCTGTTTGCCAGCTGCTGAAGTGAAGGCGCCACTGGTGCTGCTGGCTGCTGGCTGCTGGCTAGTTACTGGTTGTGATTCTGTTGGGCGGATTAGCCTAGGCCTAGGTAGGGAGCGGGAATCTGAAGGAAAGGTCGTGTACCCAACCTGGCAGTATCATGCGATCTTCTGGAACGCATCGCTGGAGTTGAGGATACGAATGCTACCGCTGACCTTGAGAATCCACTCGCCTTCCTCGTACTCCTCAAGGTAGGCCTGCTCACGTGTATCCTTGATGAGCACGCGGTCGCCCTTGTAGAGGCCGAGGCTGGGCGGGCCGAGCGGGCGGCGGTCGTCGTCGCCCGACATGCCGGGTGCGGCGGGAGTCTTGGGAACAGCCGGCGTGGCCGGGGTCTGCGGGATGGCAGCGGGCGTGGCGATGGAGCCGTAGCCAGAGGAGCTGGCGTAGGCACCAAAGCCGGCGGCCGGCGTCTTGGGCACGTTGTAGCTGGGGGCCGGCACGGCGGGGCCCGAGTCGCGGTTTGGGTTCCAAGCGTCCTCCTCAGCGCCCGGGGTGCCAGGCCCGCCAGGCGTCCCGGGCTCGGGCGTGCCAGGCCCGGGCGTGCCTCCGCCGGCGTTGGAGACCGGGGCTGACGAGGAGACCGCCGGATTCCACGCGGAGGAGGAGTCCTGCGACTCGCTCGGGTGCAGCGGCGTGGCGCCCATGGCGCCGCCGATGTCAGTCGGGTAGCCGCCCATGCCGGGCGCGGCGGCGTAGTTGTGAACAACGGGCGCGCGTGCCCCGTTCTCGTCGCCGACGATGTTGACATGCTCGCGCGGGATCTCGATGGTGAGCTTCTTGGAGTGGATCTCGACCTTGGCCTTGCCCTCGGTGGCGCTAACGACGATGCCGATGTAGCCCTTGTGGCGGCCGCGCTTGATCTGCACACTCTTGCCGAGCAGGCCGTCGTCGCCGCCGCGGCCGCCGCCTCCAAAGGCGCCTCCGCCGCGACCGCCGCGGCCCGACGCGAAGCCGCCGCGGCGTGCGCCCATGACGCCGAGGCCGGCCTCGTTGCGGAGCTTGACGCCGGCAAGCTGCACATTGCGGGCGCGCTCCACAAAGACGCCGGCGTTGTTTAGGCGCATGCGGGAGTGCAAAAAGAGGATGGACCGGTGCACGTGCTTGACGATGGCCTCGAGGCCAGCGTTCTCGCCCGAGACGACCTTGACGGCGCTGTTCTGGCCGATGGAGTTGCGTTCCTTGTCCATGGCGGTGGTGGCCCGGCTCTTGTGGTTGAGCTTGCCGCGGATCTCGTGCAAACCGCACGTGCGCACAGAGCCCGTCTGCAGGAGGACGTCTAGCGACTCGCTGCCGATCTTGACGACGACGCCCACCTGCGTGCCAAGTGAGACGAGGTCCATGAGCTCGAAGCCAGCGAGCTTCTCCGTGGCCTGCGCCACCTCCGCGGAGACATGGAGGTCGTCCACGAAGACGACAATCTCCTTGGACGCCGAGTCCGTAAACACGATCGCCTTGGACTTGTTGTCGGCGGTGTCCATGATCTTGACGACCGTGCCAGTCTCGCCGGCATAACGGCCGTTGAGTACCTTGACGTGGTCACCGACCACGAAGACCTTGACGAGGTCGCCGGCCGGGAATTCGAGCAGGCTTCCGCGCACCGCCTCATCGGTTGGGTTCATGGTAATCTCGCCGGTCGTGCCGTTGACGGCGGTGACCTCGCCCTTGAGGTGCTGCAACTCGCCCTCGCGCACCATTACAATGTCGCCCTTTTGGAACTTGGGGCCGGCCGCGTTCTCCTCCTTGTTGTTCTCCGTGTATCCGATTGTCTCGAGCAGGTCGCCGTCCTCGAAGGCCTCGTTGGCGTCCTCCTCGGCGTCCGCGTCCAGCGCCTTTCCGTGGCGGAAGACCTGGAGCTCTTCGAGCGTCGGCTTGACGTTGCGTGTCTGGATGGCCTTCTCGTTGAGTTCCTTGATGAGATAGCCGTCCTGGAAGAAGTCCTTGCCAAGCTTGTCCATTTCGAGGCCGCCGAGCGGGTCGAAGAGATCCCGCTCCGGGCGCTCGCCGGCTGCTGCCAGCGCGTCTGCGTTGAAGAAGCGCTTCGGCGGAACCACCTTGCGAGCGCGGTGCGCCTTGAGCTCATCGCCCTCCAGCATCGAGGCGCCCACGTCGATGCGCGGAACGCACTTGACGACAACCTTGTCCATGTCGCCCACGTGCACAATGCGCGCCAGATCGCCCTTGTACGGGAATCGCCGCATGCGCACGAAGTCGCCCACCTTGATGACGCGCTTCTTGCTCACGATGCGCAGCACCGTCGGCATCTCGTTCTGCGGCACCATGGTCCACTTGGTCCGGTACACGCCGCGCAGGCCATTGAGAGCGTCCAGCGCGTGCTCCTTGGTCCGCGCCTCGATGTAGATGAACTCTGGCGTGCCGGCCGTCAGCGCCGAGAAGATCTTGGGCGCCGTCTTGGTCCCGTTCTGAGCGTCCTTGTTCGACGAGAACAGGTACTTGCTCATGAGTTGCACGCACAGCAGCTGCTCGTCGCCCTTCTTGCACTTGACACAGAAAAGCTTCGGGTCCTTCGCATTCGGCAAAAAAGCGTTGCGCGATACCTCCATGTCATCGTCGTCGCCCTCGTTCGTCGTCGTCCGCTGGTCCTGCCGGTACCGCTCCTTCATGCGCTGTGCGATCTCCTCAGCCGACTGCGCGCGAAACGCTTCGTCCTCGCGCCGCCGCCGCTCGTACCGCTCGCGGGTCTCCGCGTCCTCCAGGTAGTTCTCGTCCTCGTCGCGGTAACCGCGCTCCGCGGCCATGTCGTCCTCTTCATCGTCATCGTCGTCCAGCGCCTCCTCCTCGAACATGCTCGCCATGGCTCGCTTCTTCGAGTTTCCTTTGCGGCCCCCGGGCGCTTTCTTGCGCTTGGCCCCGGCCCCGCGCCCTTCATCCTCGTCGTCATCGTCGTCGTCGTCATCGTCGTCGTCATCGTCGTCGTCGTCGTCGTCGTCGTCGTCCGAGTCATCGTCGGAGTCGTCGTCCGACTGGTTGCGCCGCTTCGACTCGCGCCGTTCCTCCTCCTCGTTCTCCGACGACTCCACGTCCTCCTCGTCCGAGCTCATGGCGCCCGCGCCCGCCGGTTGCCTGCTGCGCGCCGCAGCCGCCGCCCGCGCGGCAGCTCTGCCGCTGCCGCCCGCCGCGCCCGCCGCAGCTGCCGCCCGCCGCGCCGCGCGCCGCCGC